>CAUYSK010074021.1:0-155445 GCA_963575035.1 Avahi laniger | reverse complement strand
CTGGGATTAGGGTCTCATCTGGGAAAGGATCCTCTTCCAAGATCATTCTGATTTTTGGCAGATATTATTGTCTTGCACCTAAAGACTGAGCATCTCAATTTCTTGCAGACTTGGCTGAAGGTCATCCTTAGCTTCCAGATGTCCCCCTCCTCTCTTTACATTGTGAGCCTCCTAACTTGGCCATCTCTGTCATCAAATCCAGCCAAGACAATCTCTCAGCAAAAAGGGAGTTTACATTACATCTTATGCAATGTAATCATATATATGTAATCAAGTCACCTTTCACCTTTGCTGTATTCTCTTGGTTAGGAAAAAGTTACAGGTCACACTGGCACTCAAGGGGATTACTCAAGGGTCTGATTACCAAGAGGCAGGGATCATGAGGGCCACCTGGGGTCTATGTGCCACAGGTGATGTACCAGTTTAGAATCCCACCAAATATGCAAGAGAGCCTCATAGACCACACCCTAGCCAAGTGTATTATCAGGGTTTTTGATTGTCGCTAAGCTGACACCTGAAAGCAAAAGCTATCTCACTGTAGTTTTAATTTTCATTTTCTTATAGTATGTGAGTTTTAGTATCTTTTCACATACTTAAATGAAATAAATATCTCCTTCTTTGAGGACTGTTTGTTCATGGGTGCCTACTTTTTATGTGTTAATTGGTTTCCCTTGTAAATTTTTTGTATTAATGTGCAGGAATCATCTACAGGGTTTTAAATAGCCATTTGTTCCCTGATAATAATGTTGCAAACATTCATCATTATTTGGTCAATTGGTTTTAGATTTTGAAGATTTTCTTTCCTATGCAGATATTTTTTCTCCTTCATTTTAATATAGTTAAGAAAATTACATAGCTGGAGTTTTATTCCTTTATTCAAAACTAAATTCCTGGTGGGTAAAGATTTAAATTTAAAAATTATTTTTAAAAACCAAGGGGAAAAAGACACCACAAGGGAAAATTCTTAATGTCTGTTCTACTAGAGAAAAGGGCCTAAAGAAGACCATTTTCAAGAATTTTGTGATAAGAAAGGTAAAGAACTCAAGTGACCACCTGCTAGTAGAGAGGGCTTTACACGAATCAATTATTGGGCTCTCCAAAGAGAAAAGCAAGCTCGTTTCCCCAGACAGGACAGTCCCAACTCAGCTGGGCCCTCTCACTACAAGTGGGAAGCTATTTCCGGCCCACACATCGTAGCTGAGAGTTAAGAGGTCTGCATCCAAAAGTCACATCCTCAGCAATGTCTTCCCTGGCCACATTATCTAAAATTTAAACAATACCCACAATCTCTTTCTTTCTTATTTTTTCTTATTTTCTCTTTTTATTACCTAATATATTATATATTTAACTCATCTTTTTTTTTGTCTGTCTCCCCAGTAAAATGTAAGCTCCATGATGACGAGGATTTGTCTGCCTTGGTCCCCACTGTTTCTCCAGAATCCAGCACAATGCCCGGCACACAAAGCATGGTGTGCGCTCAGTTAGAGACTTTTTAATGAACAACACGTATATACATAATTTGAAAGGAAAAATAGATTACAGATGTCTGACAAGAAACCCAGAGTGAAAAAATATACTCCAAGAAACAGAAGAAAATTTCCTTGAGTGTTTTCTAAACAGAAATTAATAAAAATATTAAGTAATAAATCAATAAATCAAAAGTCTAAACTTACGGTAAAACAGTAGACTGTGAGAAAAAGGAATTGTTTGCCAAGAAAAAAATAATTTACATTAAAAATCTGTAAAATAATTTGGAAGCAGCAAAAACCAGAACAGACATATATGAAAGGAACTTGAACTGACATAATGTAAAAATTGCCTTGAATTCATTTGACAGGTCTCCAAAGGGCTTTTAACAGCCAAGGGGTAATTTCTGCCTGGAACTGACATACATTTAGAACTTGATATATTACAATAGAGAACATAATTTCTCCACGAGGGAAAAAAAAAGAAATGATCTATTTGCATTTGGACCTTTTCTCCTTTTCATATTATCCTGTTGTCTTAAAAAAAATCTTATGTGAAATATCCAAGACAGTCCATTTATCGAAATTTCAGAGAAAGATTTTCCTTGGATATTCAACATAATCTATATTTAAATATATATACATATATATATATCTGAATTTGATTCTTCAATTTCATTTTGCAGAAATCAGAAGCTTTATTATAGAATTCTCAAAAAGCTTCCTATGATTGAATTTTTTTACTAATAACCAGACACTTTCAGAATTATGTCAACATATTGTTTTTTCATGACTTTTAACATAGCCTCAACCATTGGAAAAATCAGAATGCAAATTAAAAACAGTAAATTAAAAATGAATAAAAATATAATGAAATATGTTTAAAATAAAAATAAAACTCAAAAAAAACAAAATCAAGGCATTCCAAGTCCATAGGTAACCAGACCGATAATATCCTTGAACATTCTATTTAATTGAAAAAGTCACTGGCCAGAGTCAGCCAAGGCTTGGCCTTTCAATTCCATGCTAGTATCTCACCTCCACCCTTCCTTAGGTGGGAGCAGAACATGAATATTCCAGGCCTTTTTTTTTGTTCTTGTCTGCATTTTTTTATTTTGGTTTTTAGGTGGAAGGAGAAAGTGAGGAAGATGTGCATTTTCTTAGTCCATTTGTGTTGCTATGAAGAAATACCTGAGGCTGGGTAATTTATGAAGACAAGAGGTTTATTTGGCTGGACAAAGAAGCATGGCACCAGCATCTGCTCCAGGCTCGTGGTGGAAGGAGAAGGGGAGCCATTGTTGACCAATCACATGACCAAACAGGAAGCAAAGGGGGAGGGAGATTCCACTTCTCAAGGGAGAACTCTCATTCCCCAGAGAGAATGACAGCAAGCCATTTATTAGGGACCTGCCTCAAGGATCCAGACACCTCCCACCAGGACCTGCCTCCCATGTTGGAGATCAAATTTCAACATGAGACTTGATGGGACCAAGCAAACCATATCCAAACCAGAGCATACATTATTATTCTGCTTCAGGAAAATCGATATACAACAGTCTCTGTATTAGCAAGACATTGCCTAGAACTAAGAAGTCACATGATTTTTAAGTTTATGCTACCCTTCATTTGCCAAAACATATTTAATAATTGACCTCAATTAAAATAGTCAACTTGAAGGTTTCTAACAAATCTTTGAGAATAGAGCACAGGAATTTTTATTTTATTTTGTTACCACAGTGTTTCCAACACTTAGACAAATCGGGACTCCACAAATATTTCCCAAATACTATGTATTTGATGTTTACCTGTAAGACTTTTATTTTTATTGTTCCAACAGGTAGGAGTAAGTTCTCATAAAAATTAATGGTGATTATTTCTGGCAGAATGAAGGAAAAATTTAATTTTCCTTGGGTAGCAGATGGGGATTTTCACATCACAATTTTAGTCTTGTAAAATGAAACTTTTTTATAACAATTTAATTTTGACTTTGAATTCCATTCTACTTGATAATAGAAAAAAAGTAACTCTTTTCAGTTTTAGGAAAAATCAGTAAATTCAATTTTTTTCCAAATTTATTTCAAGATTAAAACTCTTTTAATTAAAATTAAACTTCAGTCAGTTACATCAAACCGTTACATCTTCATCTTCCACTCAAGGGTCCCATTGCCCCCTCATGAGCCTGTTGGCTGTGAGCATGGTACCCTGGACACCGTGATTCTGCCTTCCCTTTCATTCATCTACGGGAGCCACTATGTCACTGCTGCCATGTGGCTCACTTTGTCAAAGCTACTTGATTCTCTGGTGCCGGGTGGGACACACAGCTTCTGGAAGAGGTCCACAGTTGCCTCTGGGCTACACCTTTGAAAGACAGCCACAAGACCCACCAGGCTCGAATTCTGTCAGAATTATCTGGGGTTTCTTCCCCATCACACCCCATCAAAGTTCTGTCTTGGTGAATGTGAATCACTTTTCAAAACTTCCATATGCAATTAAATCTGTTGTTGCTACATCCAATTCTCCATCAGCCATTTAACTTTTTCTCATGTGGAGCTGTAAACCATAGTCCCTCACTGTTGCAGAGTATTTCTAAAGCCAACATCTGTGTTCTCCAAAGCACAAGGCATAGAGCCTAAGGGGCACATGAAATGACTCACTTTTGAACTTCTATTTCTATTTACCTTTTTTCCTTCTTTTTAATTGTATTGTGTAAAATTTCTAATGTATATATTAGTATGGAATTACATACATACAATTTATATATATATATATATATGTATATCTACATGGTGTTAGTGCTCCAAGCATTAATAAAATTGAATAATCCAAAATATGACATTTCTGCATTTTTGGCACACATTTATGTATCAAGACCTGTGGGAAACACAAAGTCCAGTTTTCCAAAAATCAAGACATTCTCTCAAACAAGACATTGTCTTTAAGGCCATTGTTTCCTCTGTGAATTTTAATAGCCTGTTTTGCAACTGAAAGACTATAATTTCATTTTCTTGTTATTTCATTGTTTACTAAACCTTGAATAATAGTCTCTACATAGGCTGTTTTCCTCATTTTACTTCAGGAAATAATTATTTCAGCAGTTTTTCTATAATGCACTTTATAACTTATTTGGAGGCAGGGCTAATTTTCCTCTACTTAAAATTTTGGAAAATTTCAGTCAGACTGAGGAGTTGAAAGAATAGTACAACAACTATCATTTACCTAGGTTTACCCAGGTGAATGTGAATTACTTGCATTGTCACATTTGTATTCTCTCTCTCTCTCTCTCCAATTCTGAAATTTTAAGAATGTAATGCAGAAATCATGTCGCTTCATCATTAAATATCTCATCATGTATCAAAAAATAAGGACATTCTGTTACATAACCAAAATACCATTATCACATGCAAGAAAATTAACATTGATGCAATATTACCCAATATACAGTTTATATCCAAACACCCCCAATTTTCCCAATAAAGTCCTTCCTTGATAACAGCCCTTGCCTCACCCCAGGATTGGATTATCACATTTTGCTTTTACTTACTACTTGCTCAATCCAATAATAAACAAATTTTTATCAAAATCACTATTTTGATAACAGTGCCAATAACAAACCGACTGAAATAGAAACAATACTGCTTTGCACTTCTATTTGTGTTTAGAAATTATCCCACTGAGTGTGTACAGTCAGAATACTGTATTCAAAAGTTTCTTGGATTGTGTTTTACCTTCCGTGGTGGTTAATTTTATATGTCAACTTCACTGGGATAAGGAAGCCCGGACAGCTGGTAAGACATTATTTCTGGGTATATCTGTGAGGGTGTTTCTGGAAGAAATCAGCATTTGAGTCTGTAGACTAGTAAAGAAGATCTCCCTCACCAATGCAGGTGGGCATCATCCCATCCAATGAATAGCAAAAAAAAAAAAAGCAGAGAAAGGACAAACTCTCTGTTTGAGCGGGGACATCATCTTCTGCCCTTTGACATCTGCGCTCCTGGTTCTCAGGCCTTCAGATTCAGACTGAGAATTACATCATCAACTCCTCTGGTTCTAAGGCCCGTGAGCTTGGTCTGAAACTATTAATACACCATGGGCTTTCCTGCCTCCAGCTTGCAGATGGAAGATCATCAACTTCTCTGCCTCCATAATCGCTTGAGCAATTCCTCATAATCTCTTTCTATATATCTATAAAACCTGCACTGGTTCTGTTTGTCTGGAGAACCCTAGTACACCTTCTTTATCTTAATCAATTTGATATAGAGCTAAGTAATAACAAAGAAGGCCTTAACATTCTCCCCAGCTTACCTGTTAGACAGGTTTTCTCCTGCCTTTAGGTGCTGACTCTGCAAATCTTCTCCTTCTAAGTCCTTTCTCTGCACCTTTGAAATGTAAATCTTTTCAAAAGCTTCTCACCACTTTACAACCCAGAAATGTCTTTCTCAAGGACCTAGGAGCCCTGCTTTTGAAAGGTAATCATCCAGGAAGATAGAGTCCCTCCCTCCCACTCTCTGTGGGAGCCTAACTTCAGTGGGGCACCTTGCTCTAAGTCCTAAAGCCACCTCCAGTCATGAAGCTAGGAGAAAATTTACTCCTCTTTTGGGTAAGGCCAATCGACAAACACAGAGGGCCTAAGTCTTCCCTAACTCCCAGGTCTTAAAACCTTTCTAGTTCTTGGTCTTGGAGGAACTGAGTATTCAGCATTGATTTGTACTCTCTTCCCTGTTGCTGGCAGTAATATCTGAGTAAAATCAACTCTGTGCTTATCTTGTCTGGTGTGATTTTCTTCCTTAACAGTCGTAGGATTCCATCATCAAATATACTTCAAATAAAGTCAAAACTACATTAAAAGGGATGCTCAAAGGAGTTCTACTCTTTTCCTTATCCCACATACTATGTTGCCAACTTTCCTTTGCACTTCACTGTTTCTGGCTTATACTTTCTATGATTTTTGGGGGTTTTTTGGCATGAATAATCATGAAGGAAGGTTAGCACATTCTATCTACGATTTTATCACTTGGCAATGTGTCCAGGAAATTGCTCTATATTGTATAGATCTTTCCTTTTCTTTCTGAGAAACACGCAGCATTCCATTTTGTGTATATACCATAATTATTTCAATCAAACTACTGTGTATTTATGTAGTTTCTAGTATTTTGCAAATGACAATGATGTCACAATGAATAATGCACATTTCCCCCCATATTAGCGGAGGCATACCTTGTACCTTTGGTGTCAACTCTTAGAAATGAAGTTGCTGCATCAAAGGGAAAATTGACAATGTACTTTTATTAGATATTGCAAGATTCCTCTTCAGTGCACATAGCATCTGGCACCAGCAATGAATGAGAATGCAGGTTTCTCCACAGCAATGCCAACAGTTATCTTATCCAGCTTTTAAAGTTTTTGTCAATGTACAAAATGAGCAGTGCTATTTTAGTATAGTTTCAACCTGCATTTTACTTATTACTACTGAAGGTGACAATATTTTTTAATGTTCAAAAGTCATTTGTATTTATTTTTAATTGTCTATTCATATTTTTTGTCAGATTTGCTGTTTGTTCTTTATATTTTCTATGTTTTTACATGTTCTTTGTACATTAGGGATATTAGCATTTTATCCACGGGCTAATGTTTACTGAAGGTCTTTTCAGCATCTAAGATGAGAATTCGTTTTCTCTTTTGATTTATTCGTGGAGAGAATTTTATCAATGATTGTCCTAATAGTAAACATACTTACAATTCTAAAATAAGTCCCATTATCCATGATATATTCTGTCCCTTTGCTTTGTTTGCCAATATTTTATTTAGGATTTTTGCATTGATGTTCATATGTAAAATTAGTCTATAATTTTCTTTTTGTGTTATACTCATAAATTTTTATATGAAGTAATAATTATTTATAAAAATTTGAATGTTTCTCTTCATTTTTTATGCTATGGAGAAAGTTATGTAACTGAGACTTTTGGGCTTTGGAAAATGCAGAATTCCCTTAGTTTAGTGTCTCTTTTGAAACAATTATTCAATATTTGTCTCTGTTTTTTAGTTGTTTAGTAAAAATTTGTTTTAACTTCCAGTAGTATCACTTTTGGTAAATTACATTTCCTAGGAAATTATCTATTTTTTCTATTTATCTCCAGATAAGTATTTAAAATTGTTTCTTAATTTTTTTAAGTACCTCTTTAAATGGTTATTTCTCCTTTATCATATTTTCTCTTCATTTATTTGTACTTTCTAATTTTTTTTTATTGAGTAGGTTAGTCAGTGGTTTCTACTTTGCCGATGTAAAAAAACAGATTTTTGCTTAATCACTAATTCTATTTCTACCTAATTAATATTATATTTGTATTTATTATTTCCTTCCTGGTATTCTCTTCACTTTCACTTTTTTCTTTTCTGAGCTCTCCAGGTTAAAAATTAATTTAAATTACTTTAACTCTCTCATCTTTATTAAAATGCATGTTTCTGGCTATGAATTTTCCTTTTTTCATAGTTTGAAATAAATCTTATAATTTGGATATGTGGTATTTCATTGTTAATTTTTAAAAATAATTTTAATTTTACATCCATGTTCTTCAATATTTTGTTAGAGAATTGTTAAATTTCTAGATGAAAAGGCATTTCTTTGTTATTAACTTACAGCTTCATTCATTGTATTCTGTGATTTTTTTTCATGTGAACTTCAATTTATTTAGTTATTTAGCTTTATTTTGAGCCACTAGAGATGACTGCATTTTTGTACTATTTTCTCTACACGTACTAATATGTTTTATAATGCTTTCATTCCCTTTTTTCCTTATTTAGGCTTCTGATATTTGGTGTCAGTTTTATGTGATTTATTTGCCTACCACCTATCACCTGTGTGACAATGATACTTTATATTATGTTCCATTTTTGTTTACCCTTCTCAACCCAGTTTTACATTGCAATACTTCTGTTTTACTATAACATATAACTTTTACATATTTTTTTCAATCATGGATCCACATTTTTTTTAGTATTAGATCTATGATTACATATATTCACTTTCATCCATCAGTTGCTTTGGAAATTTTCTCCTATTAATATTTAGCTGGATGAACCAGATCCTTTAGTGAACTCTTTAGCATCTTTAATGAACACCATATTTCCCTGAAGTTTTGCATATTGAAAACTGTTCTATAGAGGTAAGTTGTGAAGAACACCTTAGCTGGATATAAAATTTTTCTTCTTATTTTTTTCCTTGATTTTATTGAAAGAGTTGACTTCATTAAAGTATAATACCAACTTGATTTTCTTTCCTTTGATGGGGACTTGAGCTTTTTTCTTAGACTCTTCAGAATTTATTTTTATTTATTATTAACATCCAATAATTTTATGGGACTAGGTCTTGATTTTTAAAAGATCTAGTTTCATTTTTTTCAGATACAGATGGTCTTTTAAAAATATAGATTCAAGTCTTCTTTTGTTCCCCAAAATAATTATAAGATAGATTGCAGTGTTAAATATTTATGTAGCATTGCTTTTTTTTTTCTTTAGAGTTCCATTAAAAGTGTATTGGATTTTTAAACTTAACTTTTAGATAAAAAAATTTTCCTTCTGAGGCATTTCATGTCGTTTAAAATGATTTAATCCATGCATTATAATTTTTCAGTGTCTTTACTACATTTTTGGTCAAATTTACTTTTTGCCCATTTTAAAATTTATTTTCTTTTACAATTTATTTTCTGAGTTTAATTTTTATTTCATTTCTTCCTGATTTGTTTGCTTGTTTTGGTTTCGTGCATATGTGTTTTGAGTGTTTTTTTGCAGTTATGAATAAGGAACTTTGTAATATCTGCAAATACTTATTTAGGATTATTGTATTTGGAGTCAGAGATATGTTAAAATGTTCTTCTTATTGTAAACATCTGCTGTTTTCTATATGCTTTGCAATATCTTATTTTCCTGGGTCAGATACAATGATTGCATAAAAATTCAGTCAAGGTATTGGGGAATTTACTGACAAGCTATATGACAACTGACACACTATCCTTTGGTACTTGGTTTGAAAGTATCTAAATGTTTCATATGATAAGAAAAGATTTATATGACATAGTATATTCCAGACATCAGTTTCTTTAACTGTAAAAGATACAAAGCAGACAGGAGAGCACACACCTAAAAGCAGTTGTATCATAAGCTCTTGCAAAGTATCAGGTGTTAAGTTCTAAACTCTGCCCCCAATCATCACATGGACACATTTGGATGCAAGAGATGATGTCAAGCTACACTCTCAATGTACTTAGAAATACAGCTACCAACCTTTCATCTGAGTCTCATAGTTAGATACAATGTTTGGTACAATATGAACCAGTTAACATAAGTCAGTTATATTAACTAAATACCCTCAGGAGGCAGTATTACAATTAGATAAACTGAGAATCAGGACGGTGCTCTGCAACAAACTTGGTGCAAGATTTAGGGAACCAACATTTTCCTAAAGAAACTTACAACTCTATAATCTAATTATAATGGTAGAGGTTTTGTGTGGTAAAAATAATTACTGAGAATGCAAAACGATTGATTATTTCAAAATATTATCCAGCAACTCTTACATTCCTCTATTTTTTGAAACTAAAATATGGATTTGTATGCTATTTAAAATTAAAATTTCTAACTGAAAACAAATTTATTTTCGATCTTAAACGTCTGTCACATTGTGATAATCTTGGATAAATAGTATCATTCCTTGATGCCTTCTATAATATTCAAAAATATGATTAGGTTATTTTCAAGTTTGCCTAAAAAACTTTAGTCAAATTATTGCTTACTATTTGTTCAGAGAAGGCACATTATAAATATCTAACACAGCTCTTTGACTCCAGCAAAGCCAACTCCTATGTTTCTAATCTTTGTGAAAGCAAGGATTTTCATCTCTTTCTACTGTAGAATCCTGATCCCCAGACAGGGGACTAGGGAATAGAAGCTGCTCATTAATTATTTTCAGAATGTTGGATAAATATTTGAATGTAATCGTGACAGATACACATCTGTCCAGAAAGTATCCAGCCACATAAAATGAAAAATAGTGACATTTACTGAAGAAGATGCAAGAAACATTGTGTATAGTACAGTGACGAAGTCCCCTTCAAAGTAGTCACCCTGGAACCTCACACAGTTCTCCCAGCATCTCAAAACACTCTGCAAAATTCTGTGTTGGAATTGTCATTAGCTGCCTCCTAGTATTTCCCTGAATCTCATCAACAGTCTGAAATCTCTTCCCTTTCAAAAGTGATTTTAGTTTTGGGAAAAGCCAGAAATCACGAGGCACCAAATCTGGGCTGTAGGTGGAGCTGAATCGCCTGGGTGATTTGATGTTTCGTCAAAAAACTCTGCATGAGACTAGATGCATAGGCAGGCACTTTGTCGTGATGAAGCTGCCGATCACCAGTTGCCCATAGCTGTGGCCATTGTCCTTGCATTGCATCTCTCAACACATGAAGAACACTGAGGTAGCATTCCTCATTAATTGTTTGACGTGGAGGAGCGTACTCATGATGGACAACACCTTCCCATCAAAAAATAGTTAACATGGTCTTGATCTTGCTACAACTTTGTCGTGCTTCCTTGGGCATGGAGAACCAGGCGACTTCCACTGGGACTACCGGGCCTTCATTTCCAGATCACAGCTGTAGACCCACAGTTCATCTCGGGTTATGACCTTCTTGAGGAAATCTGGTTCACTGGTAGCAGCTTCAAGCAAGTCATTAGCAAATGCAGCGCAACGTTCCTTCTGCTCTGGTAGCAGAAGCCACAGAATACATTTTGCCACAACATGTTTCATGCCAAGATTCTGAGTCAAAATCTCCGACACAGTAGTTTGGGGAATCTCCAGATCAGCTTCTAGGTCTCGCACCTTCAGCCGCTGATTTTTGGTGATTACAGCCTGCACACATTCAACATACTCAGGTGTTCATTCGTTGCAGGCCTTCCAGAATGTGGGTCATCTCAACAGATCCTCGACCATCTTTGAAGCGTTTGTGCCACACTTTAATTTGCGCTGCACTCATTGCATTGTCCCCAAAAGCCTTCTGAATCATCTGAATAGTTTCCGTGGAGAAATGTTCAAGCTTAATGCAAACTTGGATGCAGACTCAGTGCTCTACTGGCTCAGTCATTTTGAATGCAAGGGCCACACAGTACACACACTCACTCAACTGCGCCCAGTGCCCCACTGATTAGTACGGCTAAGTCGTCGTTGCTCACACGTGCACATCACAGTCCACTCTCCTTGGCTGCCAGGTTACATCGCTGTTGCACTAACTGTTCTCTTTATTAACAGTTGCTGGATACTTTCTGGGCAGACCTTGTATTCACCATCAATTTTTTCCCCTGAAAAGACTGTTGACCTTACCTGTATCTATATACAATATACAGATTGACTTAATAGCTATTTTCGCTTTATGATATTCTTAGGTGATGGCATGAAGGAAGTTTAACATAGCTCCCTTTATCATTGGAGAGAAAAGGAGGGGAAGGTTTACTTGTTTAACTAGAAAATATTCATGTAACATCTAATCCCCAATCTAGGGAATCTTGCCATCACAAATCGAGTACCATATTAGAGAAAAACTAATAGGAGAGAGACGATAGACATGAATTAATGCAGGAAGTAGTGTCTATAAAATAGTATTTCTATTACCTAAAAGCTACACAATAAATAAAGGGACATGCCTCAGATTACAAATGATCCATGTGAATCATTTTTTAAAACAAAAAAAATCTAAAGTGCAATTTAAGGTAATATTTATGAAAGTACTGCAGATTAGGTTTCAAAGTTCTTCCAGCTGAAAATTAGATGAAAAGTAAAATAAAATCCTGGGACCTCACTTGGGTTTGCTGGGCTGACATCAGGGAGTTGCTGAAAATACTGCAGGAGCAGGGCACCTACTATGACGTTTTCCCCAGAGGGGGAAAAATAATAGCTGCAATCAAGCATGCCACCTCCTGTGACCTTTGTTATGGCTTTGTTGGCTTGCACTCGATGACACAAATCAGTTAGGTACTTTAAAAAGCCAGGAAAAGTGAGAGTTCCTGAGAACGTCTATCTCAGCCAAGACATTTATTCCTTCAGAACGAGTCGAAAACACTCTCACACTCAGGATCTCAATCTTGTAATGCCCTTTTGTGAATTTTCAAGTTTAAGAGACTAGCTTTTATTATACTGAATGAGCTTTTCATGTGGAAGGAAACTGTGAAAAGTTCTTGCTAAGCTCCAAGTGGAAAAGAGCATGAGTTACAAGATATGAAATTTAATAATAAATTATTCTGTTGTAATATTTCTTGCCTAATTATCAGGTATTGAAAAAATGGTATTTAATCACTAACCACACATTATATATCTGTTTACTGGGTCAGCTATCAAGTCACCTAAAATGGGGAAGTAAAATTCACAGAACATATCTGACTTCACTTTTGGAAGTTTGCCACTGTGTCTTTCCCGAAATGTTTTTTCACTAAAAATCTTTAAAGTCATGTAAAGAGATATATATTTTTTCCAATATAATATATATTTTCCAATGTCAGCTTACCTTTCCCTTAAGGGTTATTTGTTTTGTGTAAGTGTAGGTGGGGACAGCTGGTATCATGAGCATGCCACGTTGCGTATTTAACCTCTAATCTTTTCTGTATACGGTGCCTTCTCCCACCATTTTCCTCTGCCGTGGGCCTAAATCCCCGTGTGGCTGATCCGTGTTGATCACTGGGAAATCAGTCCCATAGGTGAAAGCTCCTTTCCCTCACAACAGTATCAGAAAATGCATCCAGGTAGTGGATATGGAGAAAATTTTGTGTCTGCTTCCCTCATTTGGTCAGGCGGTAACTGAATCCAAATATTCATGAATACATTAGGGCTTACGGGAAGGAAAGAAAAAACTGAAAGTCATATATGAAAATTATAAGTTTGGAGGGAAAGGTGTGGGCAGGCAGGAAGGACAAGTTGCTTGACACAGGGTTGAGGGGCCTGTCTTCAGAGTCAGATCACTCAAGCTTAACACCACATTCCGGGGCTTCAGAGCTTTAGAAATCTACTTATTACTCTGAGACTCAGTTTATTCATCTATGAAAGGGGAATCTCAATAGGACCCAAGTCACAATAATCATCAGGTTGTTGTAAAGACTAATTAACAGAAAATATTGCAACTACCTATAGCAAACCCTGCCACATAAACAGTGATCAATAAATCTTAGTGATTACTAATTATAATTACAATGGGTTTGTGGTTTTATTCTTCCAGCTTCTAATATTTTCTCTAGGCAACAAAGAAAATCACAAATTTATCTAAGTTCTTTAAAAAAAATTGTTATGGAAAAGCTAATCATAATAATCCACTGAGTTACATAACATTTCTTAGATTTATTTCCTTTTATGATCTCATAATCTACTCTCAACAGCCCTATAAAGAAAGTGGGGTTTTATTATCATTTTACTAAAAAAAAAAAACAATTTCTGGAGGGTTAAGGAAATTTTCCAGTGATGTAGACGCTCAACTGTGGCAGTACTTATTTGGTCATATATGTAAATTACCTATAAATATTACAGAGAGAACAAAATGACCTGAGCAACAAAGTTTCTTAATTTCCAGTTCCATGTTATAATTAAAACATTAGTATTTGTCATTCCTTCATGGTATGTTTCTGCAGAATTTTACTTTTCCTCCCTTGTATTATGTTGAACCATATGAAATTGCCATTTGTGATCATTCATGACCTATAAGAACAGCAATTTATTTTGGCTAAAACTAATATGCAATATGAAGATTATATGGACTACCCCAAATTTGATATTTAAATACAAAAATGCTACTTATGTAAGACTGCCCAGGAGGAAGGGATGAGCAATAAATATTCTCTTTTCTTTCTCCCCTACCTCCCTACCTACTTTATTTCTATAAACTACCTAAAAATCAATTTTAAAGTTTACCAATAAGATAAAGACACCCATTCACCTATATTAAAGGCGAAAATATGTTCTGTTACAAAATATTCACCACACGACATATAATGAGGCCTATTATATGTTAATCTAATCTGTAGGAAAATGGAAACTATTTTTGGCCTCTTGGAAATTCTCTGAAACATGATTCTTGGACTGATGTATCAATTTCTTCAAGGAAACAGAATCACACACTAAAACTGAAAATACTTCCACAGCAGTTTTGTATAGAGTTCAGAAAGCCAAGACTGTTTTTACGACTTAACTTCAAGTTAAAAAAGTAATCAGATGTTAATAAAAGGCCACGTGATGACCACATTGGGACTGGATGCAGGTAAACAGCAGGAAAAGCATTTCTAAAGGAGTTGTTGCCAGCTATGCAGATCACGTGAGAAACGCAAACTTTAAGGGTCAACATAAAAATCATTAGACTTGTTGTAAAAGAGTAGAGAAATTAGCAACATTGACTTAAAAATGCCTGTGGAAAATGTAAGCCCCCAAAAGTGAAATTCTATCCCTTGCAGTTACACATACGTACTACAGAAAACAACTGACATATAGTGGAAGAAGTCAGAGAGACTAGGTTGCCATAGCAGCCAAAACAATCATCAGAAATGGGCAGGTAAATCCAGAAAAACAGCAAATAGGAATGATCGTCATTAGGTTTTTCATTTCCCCCAATTTCTCATTCCATAAACGCTATTTGCAGGCAGTCCTCAACTTGCTAAATGACCTTTATCTAGAAAATAGATAGGTTCTCTCACTCCCAGATGGAGAGCCCACATTTCTTTGCCAAGACACCAGCCCAAATTGATCCTGGAAGAAGGAAGATGGGAGAATGTACAAGGCACTGAAAAGCATAAATAGCTTAAAGGAGCAGACAGCAATACTCTCTGTCATCTAATATAAGATGCCATATATTTCACCGTCCCATTATTTTATGTAACATTAAGAAGAAGAAAAAAAGACAAACTAAGACAAAATGTTTTTGCATAATTTAGAGTTTTAATTTTGTTCTTATCCTGAGAGCTATTTTAGAATTATTTAGACAAAGATTTTTATCATTTATGTCTTTCACTGACAGACAAAAATTAAAATACAGAAAAATTAAGAGATTGGTCAAAAAAAGGCAATTGAAGATAATCTCCCTACAATAAGTATTAGTGTCACTAAAAAAATATTTGTGCCCTGTTTCTATGCTACTTTCTATACATAGTTATTTTTTGTTAGCACCAAATCATTGTATAATCTTTTGAATATATTTCAAGAGACAATGAAACACGCTGTGTGTAGTTTAACTGCAACTGAAAAGATGGCGATATGAACAGCCAGGTTTATTTTGCAGATAAGCTACGACAACCATAAAATAATTGCTGCCTAACTCATAACAGCAGTAAGTATCCCCTATCCCAAGAACACAAATGCTAAAGGGTTTTAAAAAATGATGTCTTAGAAGAAAAACAGGAATAATAATGATAACCTCAAAATATATGTGTCCAGAGCAGTAAACAACTCAGGAACTGTAAGAGACTTCGTGTTTTGGGTGCTTCTAATAAACTACTTTTGCTTTTAATCCCTCTCTCATGCAAAAAAGTACATTGTCACTATACCGACCAGAGTGGCTAAAATGAGTAACAATGTTTTAGTGGTGAGTATGCAGAGAAACAAAAACTTCTTTATATATCTAGCAGGGGTGTCAAATGGTTCCAATACTTTTGAAAACAGTTTGGAGGTTTCTAGTACAGTGAAACGTACTCCTACTCCTTGACCTAGCAATTCCACCCCTGGAGATACGCGTGCACAGACCCACACAGGGACTGGTGTGTGAGCGTTCACACGCTCACAACAGCAGTATCAGAACCGGCCAAACTCAAACAGTCATCAAGCGGTAAATGGAACATTTACACAGTGAACTTCTGAGCAACTTGAGAGCGAATGAACCACTGTTACACACGACATGGGCAAATCTCACAGAAAGTGTTAAAGTATATTGAATAAAAGAAACCGACACAAATAAGTATAAAGTATACGACTCAATGAACAATTCAAGCACAGATAACTCTAATAAAACATGGAAGTCAGAATGTCAAAATAGCAGGTAATTTTGGTGTGTGTATGCGTGTGTGTGTGCTGTGCAGACTAGGAGAGGGCGTGAGGGAATCTTACGTGATCCTAGATGTGCTCCGTATCTTGATTTGGGTGGTAGTTAAACCTGCGTACATGTGCAGGTACATATATAAAGTCTTTGGGCTACACACTTCAGATTAGCATTCTAGATGTACTTTATCATATGCATATTAACCCCAAATTTAAAAATATTAAAAATAATTTACTCAGATTGCCTAACATGTTTATTTTGTGACACAATTCAACATACTTCACTTCGTTACACTTCCTAGATACATTCGAGTCACTTACCTTCAAAAGCACCTATTCTATTGACTTAGTATGGTATGCTTGTGGTCCCCAACATTTTTGGCACCAGAGACTGGTTTCATGGAAGACAATTTTTCCACAGATTGGGAGGGACAGTTTCAGGATGATTCAAGTGCACTACATTTATTGTGCGGTCAGACCTCTCTGCTGATGATGATCTGTAGTTGCAGCCTATTCCCAGAGCCAGCATCACCCTCAGCTCCACCTCAGATCATGAGGCATTAGATTGTCTACAAACAGTGTGCAACCTAGAGCTCTGGCATGTGCAGTTTACAGTAGGGTTCACCCTCCTATGAGAATCTAATGCTGCTGCAGATCTGACAGGAGGCGGAGCTCGTGTGGTAATGTCGGGATGGAGAGCAGCTGTAAATAAGGATGAAGCTTCCTCCACTCACCTGCCACTCACCTCCTGCTGTGCGGCTCGTTCCTAATAGGCCAAAGATTTTGTACCAGTCTATGGACCGGGAGTTGAGGACCACGGTGTATGTCGTTTCCTCATTAGTTGACATGAGTTAAATCGAATTGCTTTTTCCCAGCAGCAAGTTGAGATCAAGAGCGTAGCTATTGTTTCAGGGTCAACGTACAGGCAAATACATGTGAGCATGGAACCTGGTGTGCTCTTTGGGATATCGGATGAGAAAAACCAGAATACCAGAAAGAGTACAGAAATAAATCTAGGAAGTTGTCTATTTCAAATAAATGTTATTATAGCTAGCAATAGAAAAAGTGAAAGATTTCCGAATTCAATCTAGCAATGTGAATCCAGTGATTTAGATATATTATATTAGTAAAGCAGGTTTTGTGGGCTGGAATGGAAAACATAAGCAACACACAAAACATGGACAATTTAGTTAACTGGATTTTACGGGAAAATCAGTTATGAATTGCACCCTTTCCCTCAAATAGCAACTTACAGTGACCTTTTTTAAAAAATACGGTGTATATTAGGAACAACCCATACTGTACTTAGATTCAGTTATTTCAAAGTTAACATTAAGAGTTACAAAGGAAATTTTGTCTGCATGTATTATGTTTGTTGTTTTTCCACTTTGATTCAAAGAGTGGTGTTTTCAGGTCTGCCTTTCAAGATGCTTTCCCCGGAGAAATGGATACTTACCTTCTCTGCCTCCTCCTCAGGTTGACCTAACTAAAGGGCAATCAGGAAGTTTATAAAATTTTGAAATGAGCACGTTTTAATCTCATAATATTATTTTAAGAATATTTTCCTAAGAGCAAGCACTTTCAAGGATATGTGATGTAATATAATTTAAAAATATTAAAAAATAAAAAGAACCTAAGCATTCGCAAGCTGAGGGGCTGGTTAGAAATTATAGTGCTACCGTTCAATGGAATACTTAGCAGCCATTGGAATGAAAAGGTAGGCATATTTGTGCTAACAGTGAAAACTGCTCTTTATTTAAGAGAAAACGTAAAAGACTAAAGAATATTTGGAATGATCTCATATGTTATACACGTAATTGTCGATGTCTAAGAATTATATATCAAATGACAGCAGTTATCTCCGGAAAGTAAACAGAACACTTTTGACTGCATTTTCAAATTTTTACATTAAGCAAGAATTGTACATAAATAGAATCATAATTCTGTTTTTAAAACAGAAAGAGCATGAATTAAAACTTAAAAATAAGTATATTTTAGTTCAATCATAAAAAACATTTCTTGTCAATATTCCTTGACTTGCTACTTAACAAATTAACAGTGAAAATTGTCCTGCTGTACCACTTTTTTCCAATTTACTCAGGTAAGGATCTAATTTTATTATAAAATGGTGGAACAATATTTAAAGTATCTTTGTAAAAATGTATTAATTGTATGAACAATCACACGCTTTACATGCCTTTGTTTCTCAAAGAATTCTATATTCAGTGCATAACCTCAGGGACAGATCAATGAAGATGAAGAATGATTGTACAATTGGCCATATTAATTGAGAAACTAATAGCTCTATAATAGATGCTTCTATTTCTCCATCTCTTGAGTGCATATTGCAAATTACCACAAAAATCACTTATTAAAAATTATGTCATCTATTTTTTGACATCCATCCAACTAAATATATCCAGCTAGGGTATCCATTGTGCTCCCAAATATTTATTCTATATTTATCTATTTATATGATATTTAATTAAAGTAGATGACTTTCTGTCTGAAATTAAATAAGGCATTTTATTTATACTTTAATGTTAGAAAAAAATCACCCACAAACGGGTGGGAAAGAGAGGTTTTATCTGACCCTATCAATTGCTCATTTTTTCAGCACCTCTGAGACCCCAATTGCTAGAGTTGGCCATTCAGATTTATATGTCAAGCCTCAGACCACAAGGGGACTCAGGCTTGGAGAAAGCCAAGCAATCATCAAATGGAGCAAAACGTCCTCTAATGTGAAGAGCACAATGCAATGGAACCCTTGGGAAAAGTTCCTGGAAATGACCAAGGTTGGATGGATGAGAGTCAGAGAAATAATTTTCTAAGGGCATTTGAAGAGCTTAAAATACAACCTCATTCATAATCATAATTGTCCAAAGAAAAAGGAGATATTGCTTTAATTTATAAAATCATTCCTTAAAAAATAAAGAATGAAATTGCAAAATACATGTTATTGGATAGTCATACAAACCAGACTGATAATCTCCAGACCAGCGATGATGCTAAAGCTATACATATTCATTCTACATCGACAAAGGGGAAAGGATATTAAGAGTAAACTTACTTAGAACAATTGATAGCAAAGTAGATAAAAGAACCGATATAGAAACAAATCTGTGGCAGTTCCATGAATCTGCATCAAGGTCCAGGAAATTGATCTTAGACTCCTGAGGATTTTTTTGTTCTGTTTGTTTGTTTGTTTTTGTTTTATTTTGAGTGGAATTGGGGCAGTAAGCCCGTGACATAGGTTCTGACTTATTCGAGATTGCCTCAGACACTAACATTGTTTTGAGCCTGTTGCCAGATAGGAGGGAAGGTGGACATCAATCCCATCAGCTTTAAGGAGCCAGAGAAAGCAATTGAGAATCAAAGCAGTTGACTTAATATACAGTAAATACCTATCCTCTATTTGTCTCCTTTTTGCTTGATTTTTATGGAACTATTATGCATGTGAGAAAATAACATAACACTGTGAGCCTAAGGAGCATTTCTTTTTACTAAAAATGGGGAAAGAGATTGAAGCCAAAAAAGGTATGAATATAATTTAAAACAAGAAGACAAGCAGTCATAAATAAATGTGTATTTCATGAAGTTTGCCAGATAAATATACCTGTGAAAACAGAACTTAGAAAATTATTTACAAAGGTATCTTGAGCCTGACTGGACATAAAACATAATTTAATAGAAAAATATAAGCTAAGATTGTATCAAAGTCTGTAGAGATTTCTGTTACTTTATTGATAATAATATATGGAAAGGAAAATCTAAAACCACATTAAATTACATAAATTCAAAATATGGTTTGAAGTTTCACAAACATACAAAATAAATTTTAAATGTGTTTTTCATAGTTGGAAACAACAGTTCTTACAGGGTATGTCAGTCAAAGCACAGTGCGATGCTCGGTTAAATATAGTCATTTTCAAACATTAAAATTGTGTATTAAATAAATGTAACTTTTCTCTTAATATCCCTTTGTCTCATCTTCAGTCTAAATTATAGACCCTGTTACTTAGGTATATCTACTCTCTAAATGTACTAGACTCCTTTAAATATTCACTCATCTGGTGAGTAAAGAGGTTTGGTGGATTCTTTGATTTGTATTTAAAATTGAGGAGTAATGTTCCAGTTCTAAGTGGGAATGTTTTCAACTTTTCCCCATTCAGTATGATGTTGGCTGCGGTTTGGTCATAAAGATACCCACTGTCACCACTTTTATTCAACATAGTGCTGGATGTCCTAGCCAGAGCAATCAGGCAAGAGAAGGAAACCAAGGGTATCCAAATGGGGAAAGAGGAAGTCAAACTATCACTCTTTGCTGATGATATAATCGTATATTTAGAAAACCTCAAAGATTCTGCCATGAGGCTACTGGAACTGATAAATGAATTCAACAAAGTCTCAAATTAAAAAATCAATGTACACAAATCAGTAACATTTCTATACACCAACAATAGTCAAGCTGAGAATCAAATCAAAGACTCAATACCTTTCACATAGCAACAAAGAAAATAAAATACCTGGGAATATATTTAACCATGGAGGTGAAGGATCTCTACAAGGAGAACTACAAATCACTGAGGAAGGAAATCATAGAAGATGTGAACAAATGGAAAAACATATCATGCTCATGGATCAGAAGAATCAATATTATTAAAATGTCCATACTACCTAAAATGATTTGCAGACTTAATGCAATCTCCATCAAAATACCAACATCATTTTTTTTGCAGATCTAGAAAAAATAATTCTACGCTTCATATGGAAACCGAGAAGACCCTGTATAGCCAAAGCAACCTTAAGCAAAAGGAACAAATTGAGAGGCTTCATTTTACCAGGCTTCAAGCTATTAAACAAGGCCACAGTAACCAAAACAACATGGTACTAGCACAAAAATAGAGACATAGACCAATGGAACAGAAGAGAGAATCCAGATATAAAATCATCCACATACTACCATCCGATCTTTGACAAATCAGACAAAAAATACACTGGGGAAAAAGAATACACTTATTCAATAAATGGTCTGGGAAAATTGTATAGCCACACACAGAAGATTGAAACAGGATCCTTATCTCTCACCTCTCACAAAAATTAATTCAAGGTGCATAACAGACTTAAACCTAAGATGTAAAACTATAGGAATTCTAGAAGCAAATATTGGAAAAACTCTTCTAGATATCAGCCTAGATAAAGAATTTATGAGGAAGACCCCACTGGCAATCATAGCAACAACAAAAACTAATAAATGGAACTTGATCAAATTAGAAAGCTTCTGCACAGCTAAGGAAGCAACCAACAGAGAAAATAGACAACCTAAAGAATGGGAGAAAATATTTGCATGCTATACATCCAATAAAGGGATAAGAACCAGATTTGACAAAGAACTCAAGCAAATCAGCAAGAAAAAAATTAAACAACCCTATTAAAAAGTGGGCAAAAAATATGAACAGAAGTTTTTCAAAAGAAGATGGACCAATAAACATAGCCAATAAACATGAAAAATGCTCAAGGTCTCTAATTATCAGGGAAATGCAAATCAAAACCACAATGAGATATCACCTAATTCCAGTGAGAATGACTCTTATCAAAAAGTCCCATAACAACAGATGCTGGAATGGATGCCAAAAGTAAGGAACACTCTGTACACTGTTGGTGGGACTACAAACTAGTACAACCTTTATGGAAAATAGTATGGAGATACCTCAAATTGTAGAACGGAAAAAGTGAGAGAAGGTGAGAGGGGTATGAGGGATGAAAAATTACCTGTTGGGTACAAGGTATGCTACTAGGGTGATAGGTACACTAAAAATTCATATTTCACCATTACACAACATATCTATGTAATAAAACACCACTGATGCCCCCAAAATCTATTGAAATATAAAAAAAGAAAACTCCTCTTTGAGCTTATGAGGATGAATATATTTTCATGTCATACCAACTTTAATTACATAAATATTTGTGTTATTCTACATTTATATAGTTGTTTACTAAAAATTGAAAAAAATCCATACACACAGTAACTTTATTCCCTAATTTAATAGATTAAAACACAGATCCCGAGTGTATAAAGTATAAATAAATGAAAATACTCATGTAGCCGTTGTCCCAATAAAGATACAGAATATTTTCACTACTCTAGAAATTATTCCTTATCCCACTTTTACATAAAATTTCCCTTCTCCTGAACCCCAAACTGCCAATAAGCTGGTTTCTAGCACTATGGATTAATTTTGCCTGTGCTTGAGTTTTATACAAATAGAATCATACACTTGTATTCATTTGTATTTCACTTATTTTGCTTACAATAATATTTGATAGATTCACTCATTTTGTTGTCTGTATCAGTAGATTATTCATTTTTTTTCTGAGAAGTATTTCATTATATAAATGTACCATACTTGGCTCATCTGTTTGTTTTTTGAGTCATTTTTTTGATATTCATCTAGACTTATTTTTACAGACATGTTCATATTTATCTTCAATAAATACCTAGGAGCGGAATTGCTCATTTATATGCTGGAAGTAGCTTAATTATGTAAATAACTGCCAAACAGTCTTTCAAAGTGCCTGAATATGTTGCTTTCTTACCGGTAGTAACATATGAGAGTTCCATTTCCTCTACGTCTATTGGTTATCTAGAGCTGCATAATTTACCTTCAAACTTAGCAGCTTGAAACAACATGCATATAATATCACATGGCCCCTGGGGTTCAAGGATCTGGGCCTCTGCCATGTATTCTCTCATAAGGTTGCAATCAAGGTGTCAAGGCTGGAGTCCCATCAGAAGGTTCTACTGAGGATGTTCCAGTTCCAGGCTCACTTACACTGCTATTGGTAGGATCTGATTTTTTGATGACTGCTGGACTGAGGGCCTTAGTTTCTTGCTGGCTATTGACTGGAGGCTGCCCTCCGTTCCCTGCTACATTGGCCTCTCCAAACTGGCAGCTTACGTAACCAAAGCCAGCGATAGAGAATCTGCTAGCAGAACAGAAGTTGCCAGTTCTCGTAACCTAATTTTGAAAGTTACATCACTTCAACATTGCCATATTCTACTGATTAGAAGGAAGTTATTTAAGAGTAGGCAGTTACACAAGAGCATGTGAGAGTGATAAGAGAATGCGAGGATCATTCAGGGTCATCCAAAAGGCTACCCATCACAACATCCCACCAGTCCTTCTGATTTTAGGTATTCTAATCAGTGTGAGGTATTACTTTGTGGTGCTAATTTTCATTTTCCTGAAGAATAATGAATGCTTATTTGTCATTTCTGTATCTTGTTTTGTGAAATTTCTGTTCCAATATTTTGCCCAATTTTTGAAAGTTGAATTTCATTTTTTGGCTTGTAGGAAGTCTTTATATATTATGGACACAGTCCTTTGTCGGACATATACACAGCAAATATTATCCCCAACTCTGAGGCTTTCGTATTTATTTTCTAATAGTTTCTTGTGAAGAACAGAGTTTCTAATTGTGATTGAATTCAATTTATCTTTTTTTTTTCTTTTCTGTTTGGGCTTTTTATGTCTTGTCCAGGAAATCTTTGCCTAACCAAAATTTGCAAATATAATCTCCTATATGTTCTTGGAGAAGTTTTATGCTTTTAGCTGTTATCTTTATACCTGTGGATTATCATAAGTTAATTTTTGTGCATGCTATGAAATAAAGGTGAAATTTTACTTTTTTTTCAAAAAGATATCCAGTTGATGATCCAGCACCATTTATATGAAACATTGGATGCTTTTGCCATTTATTTGTATTAGCACCTTTTCCAGAATTTGCTTAACTATATATGCATGGGCCAATCTAGATTCTCTATCCTGTTCTGTTGATCTATATGCTTGTCATATACCGATGTCACATTGATTATTGTTTATAATAAGTCTTAACAGTGCTAAGACTAGTTAAAGAAGTAAAAGACTTTCAATTTTATTCTTTTAAAAATTGTTTTTGCTCTCCCAGACACTTTACATTTCCAAATAAATTGTGAATCAGTTTGCTAATTTCTATACAGAAAATCTGTTGGAGCTTGATTGAGATTTTGATGAATTTCTCAAAAATATTTTATACGTTAGAATGCTTTTATGAGTTTTAGATTCATTTGATACTTTACAAATGATTTTCTTAATTTAAATTAATTTTTTCAAATTAACACATAATAATTATACATATTTATGGGGTACATATTGATGTTTTGATGCATATAATGCACTGTGATAAGGGAAATTAAGATACCTGTTATCTCAAAAATGTGTAATTTCTTTATGTTGGGAACATTCACTATCCTCCTTCTAGCTATTTGAAACTTCATGAAATGTTATTGTTAACTATAGTCATCCTACAGTGATACAGAACACTAGAACCTATTTCTCACAGCTAACTGTAATTTTGTGTCCTTTAACAAATATTTTCCTTCCCTCTCTTCCCCCTACCCTTCCCAGTCTCTAGTATTCTCTGTTTATGTGTGTGTGTATGTGTACACATACACACATATGTATCACATTTTCTTTAACCATTTACTTACTGTTGGACACCAAGGTTGGTTACATATTTTGTTTATTGTGAATAGTGCTGCAATAAACATGGAGGTGTATATGTCTCTTTGATATACTGATTTCCTTTCCTTTGAATAAATGCCAGTGGATGGATTCCTGGATCATATGGTAGTACTATCTGTAGTTTTCTGAGGAACTTCCATATTGTTCCCCATCATGGCTGTACTAGTTTACATTCTGATCAACAGTATATAAAAGTTCCCTTTTCTCTGCATCCTCATTAGCATTTGTTACTTTTTGTCTTTTTGACAATAGCCATCCCAACTGCGGTGAAATGATACTTCACTGTGGTTTCTATTTGCATTTCCCTGATGATAAGTGATGTTGAATACGTTTTTGTTTACCTGTTGGCCATTTGTATGTCTTTTGAGAAATCTCTGTTCACATCATACTCCCATTTCTTAATCATAAACAATTTTAACATTCATCCCCAAAAGAAAAAAATATAGAAAATAGCCAGAAAATTCCTAAAATAAATACCAATATATTAGGTCATTAAATATGAAATGTCTAATTTCAAATCAAAAGTTTAGTTTATTATATCTCAAGCAAGAAGCAGTACAATTAATCAAAGTATGTGCCTAAAGTATTGACACAGTTTTGCCATCTTAATGGTAGCTTGCTTATGCCAGCAGTGAAGAAGCCCGGAGAGCCAGTGGCGATGAAATCGAGAAAGATGTTTTCCACAGCTTGTTGAGAATTAAATATTTTTCCTTGCAAGAAGTGGTCCAAAGCTTGGAAGACGTGGTAGTCAGTTGGTGCAAGGTCTGGTGAATACAGTGGATGACAGAGAGTTTCCAAGTCCAGCTTCTGTAGCTTGAGCAGCATTATTCTTTGTGATATGTGGTCTTGCAAGAGAATTGGGCTATCTCTATTGACAAATTTCGGCTGCTTAATCGCAAGCTTCCTCATCATTTTGTCCAATTTGTTGCAGTAGACATCCGCTGTAATCGGATGATTACATTACATGATTACATTTCATGAAGCTGTAGAGGATAATACCAGCACTGGACCACCAAACAGACACTATTAGCTTTTGTTGATGAATATTCAGTTTTGAACTGTGCTTCAGCACTTCATCTTTATCTAACCATTGTGCTGAATGCTTGTGATTGTCAAAAATAATCCATTTTTCATCACACATAACAATATGTGCAGAAATAGTTCGCCTTTATGTCGTGACAGCAAAAAGAGGCAAGCTTCGACATGATTTCTTTTCTGAAGCTCGTTTAATTCATTAAGTATCCACCTATACAGCTTCTTTACCTTGTCTATTTGTTTCAAATGGTCCAGTATTGTTGGAATAGTAATGTCAAACTTTGCTAATTCACGTGTAGGTTGAGAGGATTCACTTCCACCACAGCTTTCAGCTCATCGTTATCCATCTCGGTCTCAGGTCACCCACATGGCTCAGTTTCAAGAGTAAAATCACGAAAATGGAACTTCTGAAACCATCAACATACTATGCATTCATTAGCCACATCCTTTCCAAACACTTTGTTGATGTTTCGACTGTCTGCACTGCATTGGTTCCACAATGAAACTCATATTCAAAAATAATACAAATTTTTATCTGAGCCATGATTTCACAAATATTGCTCTAAAAAAAATTTGAGAGGTAATCACAAGCCAAAATGTACGTTTGAAAGAAAGAGGGTGTACCTTCACAATAAAAAAAAAAGTGTAAAGTGAAATGTCAGAGATATCAACTGTCAAACTTAGTACTTCAGGAAATTGGACATTCCATACTTAATAACCCACTAGAAAGATATTCACTCAATTATAAGAATACATTATAATAAATTTAATTTTTAAATATTGTTAATAAAGACTAATATAGAAAGATTAATTGAGATAAAATAGACTAGTAAAGACTAATATAGAAAGATATCTAAAATTAATACTAATAAAGAAAGATTATCACCCATTTGTGAAAATACATTATAATAAATTTCATTAAATAATATGGCATCAGTGCAAGACTGATAAATGCAATTAAAGAATCAGGAAATATATACTCACATATCACTTTTTATTTAATTTTAAAATTTTGACATAAAAAATTGTCAAAGTAAAAAAATACCACGAAGATGCAATTGATAATAGTACTATTCTAAATTATAATGTGTAAATATTCCAAATTCTATATGGTGCAAATATTTTTTTAAAAATGACAAATCAAAGAATATTCTATAATATTATCACAGGTAAAAATTTAAGAAAGGCTTGTACAAATCTGCATTAAAAAGAAAAATTCTGAAGGTAAATGTAGCCCAAGAACATAAACAAACAATTTACAAAAGAATTACAATTTGCCAATAAAATTCAACATAAGTCAACCACATTAACAAATCAACCCAAATAAAAACAATAATAGAATATTTTTGCCCTCCGATAGCTAAATAAGAAAAAATAAACTCTAGAGTTCTAGGATTTATAACCTTGATACAAAAATCATGTCTCTAATAACTTATAAATTTATGTAACCTATATATCATGTAGTTTTACAGTATTTAAATATTTACCAATGTTTAAAATTTGCATATCATTTGCCCCAGCTGTTTTATGTTAATAAAGATAACCTAAGACAATAACACGGAAGGGTTGTGTGTGTGTGCACATATATATACTAATATATACACACATAAGAATGATCATTACAGTGTGGTTTGTAATATCAAATAAATGTCCACATTCTAAAAGTTCTTTCAAGACATTAGTTTAATAGTTTAAATGTATTCATATGAGGGTGAATATTTTGCCATTTTAAAATAGTTTGATTTATATGCTAGTTGGCATAATAAAAGACTACACCTTATGTTTGAATAAAAGAAAAGGTTCTTGAAAAATTACATCATAATATGATCCTTTTATATTTGTGTGTATGCACAAAAAGGATAGTTAAAATCATGTTAATAGTGGTTTTATCCTGACTAGGATTTAGATAGATTTTCGTTCCTTTTATACTACTTTTAATTGCTTAGAATTTTAAGTTATTTTTTATAAGTAAAAATAACAGGCAAGGAAACAGTTTTAGTAATTAAATACACAAGAAAAATTAATGGCCAATAAGTGTATGAAAATATAGTCAAATTCAGTAATTATCAAGAAAGTATATATTTCAAGAAAATATGGTATATAAATTTCTCTCATCGTTTTACTTTCATAATTTTTTAAATGATATAGTTCAGTATGGAAAATGATTATGGGAAATTCATAATTTCATACATTGCTAGTGAAAGGCTTAAATTGGTACTGCTTTTCTGGTTGGCAACTTCAAATCTCTAGCAAAATTTAGAGTGTGCGTGTCCTTTGATCTAGCAAATCTCCTTATAGGCATATATCTAAAACTATTGGCAATGTGCACAAAGAGACTTGATCAGCCATATTCTCTATGGCGGGGTTTGCAGTAGTAAAACTTCAGAAAGATACTAAAGAGCTACTCTGATAAGAGTAAAGACATTACTGTACAAGCGTACTGTGGACTACTGTGTAGTAATTAGGAAATAATCAGTGCTACATGAATTGACAAGGAAATAGCTCTAAGACATATATTCACATATACAAGGAACTTAGAAGAAATTAAGCAGCTTCCTATTAAAATGTGATTAACAAAGATGAAAATACGTTTTCTTAATTTTAAATGTTTACTGGTATACACACAAAATTGTTAAATGTTTACCTCTAATGTAGGAAATGCAAAACAAAGTGAACGAGAATTTTCTAAAAATCTGTAACTTCCTCTTTATTTTTAAAGATTTTATAAGAAAAACATGATTCTATCTATAAAATATGCCAAATTTTTTTTTAAAACTTAAAATGAATATTGGACATGATTTCCATAATGTCAAAAATGCTTTACTTTCTCTGCACAATTTTTTTTTTCAGATGTGGATGAAGAGACAGCTCTCCAAACTAAAAGAATAGTTTATCACTGCAGATTACATGGTACTTTTGTAAGCAAGGAAATGCATTATTTGTAGGATTCTCTCACATACTGAAATATCATAACATTAATATACACAGATATGAATCATTGCAGCATCTTTTCTAATAGTGTCATTAAGTTTACAGAGCACACTATAGAGAAAGTTTTATAACAGTTTTCTTCATGTAAGTTTGAGGTGCTGGTACCCTTGTTTTACATAGTCTTAAAATGAAATTAGTTGTTCAAAATTACACAGAGGTAAACATGGATAATATCTTAATCCTTTTAAAATATAGTAATTATAATTAATAGTTCAAGTTTGGGAAGCAAAGATCCTTTAAAAAACAATGTATATTACAAATCCAATTATTTAAATGGAATTAAGAAACTATAATTTTTCTACTGCTTAGTAATTGAGTAGAGAATGAAAGGTTACTTTGACAACATAAGATAGCAAAATAAAATGTTAATGAATAGTAATTTTTCTAATCATTATAAAAGGTACTAATTCTAAAATATGTAAGACAAATACTGAATTTTTAAATCATATGACAAGTAATAAACATTCATTTCTTTAATACATATTTCAAAGTATTGATTTTGGCAATAAACTAATTCATTTTTGAAATTAATGTGACTAATGGAGTCCTAAGTTAAGTTTCTCTATCTTGCATTTATTTTTTGGTAATGGATACAATAAAAATTGGAAGATTATAAGGGAAATTGATGAATAACTCTCTTTCCCCCATCCTATTATCTGAATCAGTTGAAAATTAAAGAACAAGAAGTCAAGTGGAGAGAAAAATATTGGCATTATTGTTTATAAGTTTATAGTGGAGAACATGGTTTGGTTGCAGATTAACACAAGGCTTCCTAATATTGTTATACTCAACCTTTCTTAGGCATAGTGGACGACAAAAGGGTTCTTAATATAGGAATCTGTTCCTTACAAAACTCAATTCACAGAGGAGCAAGCAACTTGGGCGACTGGCTCCCAGGGAGCTGATCTCTATCTGCAAAGCTTCTTCTGTCAAACAATAAGTGACTCTGCCTCTCGTAGGTAAAAACGTACAAGAACCCAGTAGTGTTTAAGAAAAAATATTAATACTATTGTATAGAAATATAAGGCGTGGGGAAACTATCTATCATTAGTCAATATTCTTAGCCATGTGTAAATATGGGATTTAAGCTCTCCTATGTTTACCTATATTTTTCTACTTTTCTTGGAGAGGTTATCAGTACCATATAATTGCCATTCTGTTCCTACATTCACAAGACCCCATCCATCCCAAATTAATCAATTCACCTTTGTGTATATTCCAGGAATTGCTGGTTAATAATTATTTTCTCCAAAAAATTCTAAAATGTGTATCAATCAATACCAATGTTTTCTTCACCCAAGACTGAAAACTTTCCATATATTATATCTTACCCCACACTGTTGAACAGAGCCTATTGGAGACCTTCCATAAGGTTAAATGCTACATAAAGATATTTAAATAATGAAACACAACATTATAGACAAATGCTGAAATTTTAAATTCAGTTACAATAATTAAAGCTTTTTAAAGTGTTAAAATCCAAGGAAATTAAAGTCCAAAATGAAATGATCTCATTCTTATGAGTTAAAGTCCATAGTGAAAAAAAAATGTATATCTTAAACAAATAAAACAGCCCCCATGTACCATTGTCTTGTTCTACTAACTCTTAACCGAAAATCCTCCTGACACCTGAGTGGAGGTGCTGTTCCCATAGTAACCGCAGCCTGGCGGCATCTCACTGGATCAGGATGACTCCTTTATGGTCTAAGAAGTTTTATTAAAGCGATGCCAAACCCCAGATGCATTCTTCAGTTTTTAAGGTATCTAGGCTCTGTGGCAAAATGGGTGGCTCATTGGACTTCTAGTGTCTAAAGCTTTAATAAGTGCATATTAATTCCCCATCTCAGGATGCACACTAATCAAATTTAAAGTACCTGTCAGATACAAGCCTGACAGCAGTTATCCCAAGGAAAACTATAATTCCACAACGCAGTATATAGTGTTGTAAGAGACCCTAGAAGAGACTTTAGGGGTATTGATTACTAGAGAGGCAATTCAATTTGCAAATAATTTGAAAAGTTTTTCACAATATTCCCCTTTTTTTACTTATCTAGGATCTGCAGAGATGTCCAATTTTGGGGTGTCGATGCTGTTGTTCTTCTTCTTTTTCTTTTTGAGACAGAATCTTTCTCTGTCCCCTAGGCTGGAGTGCAGTGGCATGATCACAGCTCACTGCGACATCCAACCATCCAGCTCTCGGACTCAAGCAATCCTCTTACCTCAGCCTCCGCAGTAGCTGCTGGGACTACGGGCACATGCCACCACACCTGGCTATCTTTATTTTTATGTATGAATGTATGTATTTTGTAAACACAGAATCTCACTATGTTGCCCAGGCTGGTCTCAAACTCTTGGCTTCAAGTAATCCTCCTGCCTCGTCCTCACAAAGTGCTGGGATTACAGCTTGAGCTCGTGTACCCAGCCAGAATATGGGCTTTCTTGATGAATTCTTCATGTGCGCTTGAAAAAAGTATCCATCCTAATATTATTGCTGTTCAATAAATGTCTATTTGGTTCAACTGTCTTAGAGTGTTGTTCATGTCTTCTATTCCCTTATGCATTTTTAACTTATTTTCTGATTACCTGAGCGTGGAGTGTTGAAGTTTCCAAATATAATTGGAGATTTGACTATGAGTTTTTCTTTTCAGTTCCAGATTCTTGTATTTTGAGGCTATTTTGTTAGGTCCATACATATTGCGACTGCATTCCTTCCTGGTAAATTAGTCCATTAATATTATGGAATTTTCCGGCTATACCCAATAATGTTACTTGTTCTGAAGTCTACTCTGTCAGATATATATAGCCACATCAACTTTATTTCGATTAGTGTTTGCAACATTATTTTAATTTTCTTTACATTTAAAATAGATTTATTCTATATAACTGAGTCTTGATATTTTATCCAGTCTGACAATTCCTACCATTTAGGAGTATTTTAGGATTTTTACATTTATTAAATTATCAATGTGTTTAGATTTAAATCTACCATCTTACTGGTTGTTTTCCATTGGTCATATTTCATCTCAGTGCCTCTTCTTTTCTGCCTTCCCTTGGGTTTGTGATTTTTGTTATTCCCTTTTATATCTATATTTGGCTTATAAATTATGCCACCTTCTATATGTAATCAATGCTCTCTTGTTTACTCTCAATCTATCTTAACTTAGTAAAATCTGCTTTCTAAAGATATTAAAACACTTCACATAGAGTGTTAAGTATCTTAAAAGAGTGTACTTCTAATTCCTTCTTCTTGTTCTTTTTGCTATTGTTGTCATATATGTTTACATATTTTATAAATTCTGCAGTGCATTATTCTATTTTTGTTCCAGACAGAAATTTCAATCCAATTCAATTTTTAAAATTTCTTTTACCTACTTCCTTTTTAAAATTATCTTTATTTCTTTCTGTAGATTCAACTTTCCCTCATACCTTGTTTGAAAAACTTCTTTTATAAGATTTATTTTATTCTTAATTGGCACCTAATAATTTGCATATTTAAAGGATATGATGTGTTTTTTGATACATACATACATTATGTGATGATTAAATCAGGGTATTTAGCATATCCATCACCTTAAACACTTAACATTTCTTTGTGCTAAGAACAGTTAAAATTCTTTCTTCTAGTTATTTTGAAATATATTTTATTGTTAACTATAGTAACCATACTGTGAAACAGAACACCAGAACTTATTCCTCCTAGCTAATTGTAAACTCGTACCCTTTGACCCATCTCTCTCCATCTCCCCCTCCCCAATACACTTTCCATCCTCTAGTAACCACTTTTTGACTCTGTACTTCCATGAGATCATATTTTTTATATCCCACAAATGAATGAGATTGTGCAGTGGTTGTTCCTCTGTGCCTGGCTTATTTCATGTAACATAATGTCCTCTGGATTCAGCCGTGTTGCCACAAATGACAGGATTACATTCTTTTTAATGCTGAGTAGATTCCTGAAATGTATATGCACCATATTTTCTTTATACATTCACCTATTGATGGACACATCAATGATTGATTGCACAGCTTGGCTATTGTGAATAGTGCTGCAATAAATATGGGAGTGTAAGATAGCTCTCCGAAATTCTGATTTCATTTCTTTTGTATAAATGCCCAGTGGTGGGATTGCTGGATCACATGGTAGTTCTATTTCTAAAGTTTTTGTGGAAACTCCATACTGTTTTCCATAATGGTTGTACTAATTTACATTCTCACCAATAGTTAATGAGGGTTCCCATTTCTCTACATCTACATGAACATTTACCTTTCGTCATTTTGATAATAACCATTCTAACTGGAGTAAGGAGATATCTCATTGTAGTTTTAATTTGCATTCCCTTGTTGATTAGAGATGTTGAGCATTTCTTGTATACCTGTTGGCCATTTATATGTTTTTTTCTGAGAAATGCCTATTAGGGTCTTTTACCCATTATTTAATCAAATTATTTGTTTTTTGCTATTGGGCTGTTTTAGTTCTTTATATCTTCTGTATATTAACCCCTTGTCAGATGCATAGTTTTCAGATATATTTTTCTGATTCTATAGGTTGTCTCTTCACTCTGTTAATTGTTTTCTTTGTTGGTGCAAAAAATTTATAGTTTGATGTAATTCCATTTATCTATTTTGCTTTTTTTACCTGTGTCTTGAGTTCTTATCCAAAAAATCTTTGCCCAGATCAATGTCATGAAACATTTTCCCTATTTTTTTCTAACAGTTTTATAATTTGAGGAGTATATTTAAGTCTTTATTTCAGTTTGAGTTGGTTTTTGTATGCAGTGAGAGACAGGGGTCTAGTTTTATTCTTTTGCATGTCGATAGCCAGTTTTTCCAGTACCATATATTGAAGAGACTGTCCTTTTCCCAATATGTGTTCTTTGCTCCTTTGTCAAAATTCAGATGGCCATAAGCATATGGGCTTATTTCTGTGGTCTCTGTTTTGTTTCATTTGTCTACTGTCTATTTTTATGCTGATACCATGCTGTTTGGGTTACTATAGCTATGTAGTATATTTTGAAGTCGGGTAGTGTCATGCTTTCAGCTTTGTTCTTTTTGCTCAGGATTGCTTTGGCTATTCAGGGTCTTTTGTGGTTCATTATGAATATTAAGATTGTTTTTTCTATTTCTGTGAAGAATGTCATTAGGGTTTTGGTAGGGATGGCAATACATCTGTAGATTGCTTTGGGAAGTATGGACATCCTAACAATATTAATTATTCCAATCCAAGAACACAGAGTATTTTTTCATTTATCTGTTCTCTTCAATTTCTTCCACCAATGTTTTATAGGTTTCATTGTAGAGATCTTTCAACTCCTTAGATAAATTTCTTCCTAGGATCTTTGTTTTTTTTTTTTTTTAATAACTGTTGTAAGTGGGATTGCTGTCTTGATTTCCTTTTCAAATAGTTTGCTATTGGCTTATAGAAATGCTATTGATTTTTATATGTTCATTTTGTATCCCACAAGTTTACTGAATCTGTTTATTAGTTATAACATTTTTGGTGAAATATTTAGAATTTTAATATATGAGATCATGCCATCTACAAAAAGAGACAATATGACTTCCTCCTTCAAAATTTTGGTGCCCATTATTTCTTTTTACTGTCTAACTGCTGTGGTTAGGACATCCAGTACTATGTTGAATAAAAGTAATAAAAGTGGACATCCTTCCAGATATTAGAGGAAAAACTGTCAATTTTTTCCCTGTTTAGTATGATGTTGGCTATGGGTTTGTCATATATGGTTGCAGTCCCCAATCCACAGGCCACAGAACAGTACCAGTCTATGGCCTGTTAGGAACCAGGCTTCACAGCAGGAGGTGAGTGACAGGCAAGGCAGGGAAGCTTCCGCTGTATTTACAGCGGATATCCATCACTTGCATCACTGCATAAGCTCCACCTCCTGTCAGATCAGCAGGGGCATTAGATTCTTATAGGAGCGTGAACCCTACTATAAACTGAGCATGCAGGGGATCTAGTTGTGTGCTTCTTATGAGAATCTAATGCCTGATGATCTGAGGTGGAGCTGAGGTGGTGATGCTATGGCTGGGGAGCGGCTGCAAATACAGATTATCATTAGCAGAGAGGTTTGAGTGCACAATAAATATAATGTGCTTGAATCATCCCAAAACCATCCCCTCTACCCCCGTCTGTAGAAAAATTGCCTATCATGAAACTGGTCCCTGGTGCCAAAAAGGTTGAGGACTGCTGATATATGGCCTTTATTGTTTTGATGCATGTTTCTTCTATACACAATTTGTTGAAAGTTTTTATCATGAAGAGATGTTGAATTTATCTAATTCTTTTTCTGCTTCTATTTAAGTGATCATAGGGTCATTGTCTTTGGTTCTGTTAATGTGATATAATTAATATCATGCTTTTAAAGTTTTCTGTAATGTAGATTTACTGGCAATGATTTTCTGTTTTTGTTTGCCAAAGAAAGGTTTTACTTTGCCCTGAGTTTTGAGACATAGTTTCACTGGTTACTGAACTCTATAGCAACAGCTTTTTACCATTTAGCACCTTATATCATTTTATTGATTTATGGTTTTCAGAATTTCTGACAAAAATTCTGCTATCATTCTTATCTCATTCCCCTGGATGTAATGTCTTTTTTTCTGACTGCCTTCAAATTTTTCTCTTTCTCTTTGCTTTCAGCATATGACTATGGCATGTTTATATGTGATTTTTGTTTGTTTGCCATTTTTATCTCAAGCTTCTTATATCTCTAACTTGATATCTCATTATATTTGAAAAGTTGCTTCTTATAACTGTTATTTGATGTTTTTATTATATTTGGAAATTATCAGTTATTATCTCTTCAAATCTTTATTCTATCCTGTTCTCTCTCTCTTATTCTTCCTGGACTCCAAATGAATGTATATTATACTATTTTATATTGTCCCACAGCTCTTCGATACTCTATTTTGTGTATTTTTTTAATTATTTGTATCTCTGTATTTTAATTTGACATTTTCTATTGCTAGATCTTCATGTTCACAGATTCTTTACCTTACTAGGTAACTATATAGAGTTTTCAGATGAGCCCCTAAAAGGAATTTTTCATATATGATATTGTTTATAGTACTTCCCTTTGGCACTTTCTTATTTTCATTTCTCTGCTGAAATTGCCCGTATGTTCAGGCCTGTTGTCCTCCTTTTCTTCTAGATCTTTAGCATATAAACCATAGATATTTTAATTCCTCCCTGATAATTCCAACATCTGAGTCTGGTTATGTTGATAGATATAATTCTTAAAAAATTTTTTTCTTTTAACTTTTTTTTTTGTTCCTTGTAATTTTTTATAGATTGCTTTTTTTCCCCAATAACTGAATCTATATTTTAGCTGTTTTCACTAATTAAAGCACTGTGGACTACAGAATTCTGATAAAGTTCGCTCTCATTTCATCTCTGTGTTTTAAGACTGGCACATGTGTTACTCACAGACAAGCCAAAGCAACCTGTACACAAAAAGCAAATCTTGTATCAGCTAAAAGCCTCAGAGTCCCTGCATCATTTTATTGATACCCAGCACAGGTTTTCTGCTGTTGGCCTAAGGCCCCCCATGCCCTGCCTGCCATTTTTTAATGACCTACATATATAATCAAGACACTATAGCAACAGCCTTTTGGCTATATAAAAACATCTTATCACTTTATATCATAACATCACAAGCTTAACCCAATAAGTCACTTGTTTAGATATTCCGGATAAAATCCAAATATACAAATGGAGGCAACACAACAAAAACAAAAAGGAGTGAGCATTGCCTGCTATGGATGATTACTTGATGCCGAAGTCAAGACTTGTTAAGGCCTATGTCTGCACATGGAATACTTCTTGCCTTGCTCGCTCCAGAATTTTCAGTCCCTCCATATATATTTTGTTTTGAAAACAACACTTTTAGTCTGTGTTCTCAGTGTTCTTGGCCAATGCAACAGGTCCTAACACCTTCTGAATTGATCTTGTTTCCCAAAATCACAGAGCCTTTTCACAAAATCTATGGCATAGTCAAGAGTTTCATTGTTCCCACCTTCCTCAGTGAAGGGTACTCTTATAATTTTGACTCAATGACATTGAGCTTCCTTTCCCATCAGTAGACCCCCATAGTTTGAATCTGATAGGTAACAGATGTAGGGTCAGTCATCAACCACTACATGAGGATAATCGCAAGATAGTAGTACTGTAACGGCCCCTTTGCCTGACTTCAAAGGAGGAACCTCTGTTCTTGTTGCCTTGCTGTTTCACTTAGGAGGTAAAGAGGAGTTAGTTATCAGTTAATTTTTCATTGATGTTACAGTAAGAGATAGGTAGTCCCAGATTTTCTAGTTTGTGAAACTTCTGATATAATTTTAGAATGGCTTTTGTTCATATGTTTTATTTAAAAATAATTTCATTTTTTCTTAATTTTTGATTACAGTAACTTCTAGATTTTGCTTCACCCTTCTGTTTATATGACATAAAATATAAACACCTTTGAACTTTATGTGTGTAAACACAGAAACTTTGTGCACATTTATCTAACAAAGTATGTTTCATAGCCCAGACAATAATCTCATTTAAGGTATCCTAAAACTTTAATTAGTGAAAGTAATACAATAACAAAAACATTCTTTTGGGGTAAATTTTTTCTAAATGATTTTGTTCAATTAATTCATTTTCAACTTTTCTTTGTGTAAGTTTTGGAAACTTAATGGACTGGCTAGTATCGATCACATCAGCTAGCATTTCTAAGTCATTTGTAAAGTTGCTTTAGCTTTGAAATGATTAAGATGTACTTATTGTGATAACATTTATGTCTAATGGTGATGATATCATCATTTTCCAGAAAGAAATAAATAATGACTGCCATAAAAAATATTCATTCACACAAGTCATTTTTTATAGTAACATTAATTCAGTTGTTTGTATGGTCATTTTTCTTATTCTTTCAGCTCTTATTTTAAAATTGACATAGTCCTTCTTACTTTTTAAAGGTAATACACACACACATATTTCTAGGCAAAAACAGACACAACACACATACATGTGCACAAACAAACACACACACATACAAATCCTGAACTTTAAATAATTTAAGTGATCACATGTTAATCTATTTTTATGTAAGGAGTAGAAGAGTGAGTATAAATTAAAAAAAATTAAAGAAAAAAATTCTTTCAGTAGCTGGAAACATAGATTTAGGCTTAAATTAGAAGACAGTCATGATTTTTTTCCAGGTCATTTTTCATGAATAAATGCATTCATGCATGCTGCTAATTGGCATAAGAATTTCACATAGAATTATTTGATATTTGTAATTACCTATAGTATTAGCAAATCAAGGGACAAATAGATCAGCCAAGTTATTAGAAATGAGAGCATTTTTGAGATAATTTTTCAGTGTAATAGTGAAACAATAGGTCAAAGTCATCCACCTATTGATTTATTGATTCATGGTGACAACAAGTATCATAGTTATGACCATACACACTGGATTTAGTTTGAGTCCTGCCTTTAATACTACCGACATTAATGCCTGGGTTTTTTCCAGGGTAATAATATCACATGGCTCACTGGGTTATTATGATAAATAGAAAGTGTAATCAATTAAGGTTATTTATCCGTTTGTAAATCCTTGTAAAGTCCCTGAAAGCATAAATACTAGTTTTTCTAAACATCATTACAACCAACTACTGCACCTAACTATCCACATCACCTATGTGGCAGACACTAAGTCAACCTCTGAGTTATAAAGTTAAATGTTACTTCCTGTCCACAGGTTGGTCACAGTCTTACTAGATGACGGAGAATTGCAGAGGTAACAATAAGAAAGAATATTTCTTTCTTTCTTTTTTGGTGGGTGAGGCAGAGAAACCCTGAGAAGATTTAGCAAGTAACTCCAAACTTGGATTATCTGCTTGGATTGAGTAGATAAAATTGATTAACAAGAGTTCTGGCAATTTCAAGGAAGGAAATTTCCTTCTGGGTTGAAAATTAGTGTAAGGGCGGGCCCAGAGTCAGGACAAATCATACTCATTAAAGAATTATAAGTAGTAGTTTATATATTTCAAGCACTGATTTATGTGAGAAAGTCAGTAATAAAACAGGAAGCTATAAAAAATATATGCACATATATTATGTATATATATTATATATACACACATAATACACACATACTTGTGTATATATACATAGAGCAGTGTGTGTGTGTGTGTGTGTGTGTGTGTGTATAAAGGATTTAAGATTTTATCCTATCAACTAAAGCGTTCTTTTTTTAAAATTTTTATTTTTATTTTTAATTATTGTGAGTACATAATAGTTGTATATCTTTACAGAGTACGTGTGATGCTTTGATAGAGACATACAATGTGAATTAATCAAATCAGGGTAATTGGTGTAGTCCTCATCTCAGGCATTTATCATTTCTTTGTAGGAACGTTTCAATTCTACTCTTTTAGTTATTTTAAAGTATACCCTAACTTATTATTCATTATGGTCACTTCGTTGTGCTATCAAATATTGTTCATTGTATCTAACTATATTTTTGTACCCATTAACCACCCCCACTTTCTCCCCTCACTCCCTGCCACCCTTCTCAACCTCCCGTAACATCATTCTATTCTACTCTCTGTTGATCTCATGGAGACAGAGAGGAAAGTGTTCTTTTGAAGAGTTTTGGTAGGTTAACAAAATGAGAAGATTTTGAATTTTAGAAAATATAATTTTGACATCGATTTGCTTCAAAGATGAGAGGATTTGGCTAAATTCAGAAAAGACTATGCCTCTTCAGTGTTTTGAATGAAAATCTCTGGATGATGGAAATAGTAATGGCAATATAGAGAAGAAGCCTCACTCAAGAGTGTAGGGCAAAATCGACTAGATTTTATAAACAACTGGATATAGAGAAAATGAGAAATGTGAGAAAATAGGACATCTCGATAAGGCTATTTACCCTGTCGAGTAACTGGATCGATAATGATTCTAGTAAATAAAGAAAATATATAGTAGGTTAAAGAGGAAAATTGAGACCTTGTTTTTTAAAAGTTGGATTTCAGAAAGTTATGTCACATCCAAGTAAAAAGGCTCAGCAGGCAGGAGAAAGTACAAGATTTGTGACTCATATCTATGCAGTCAACAGCAATTTTTTAGACAAATAGCAAAAGCTACAAGTATAATAAGTCTAACTTCAAAGAAATATGAAATATGTAAAAAATATATATATATAATTAATTATAGTAGACATTGTGGGTGACTCCAAAATACCTAATCTTCCTCAGATGATCGATCTCAGTCATTCTTCCTGACAATGTGGATCAGAAATGAGCACGTGACCTGATTCTGGTCATCGAGATGTGAGAAGTCTGATAGTGGAAAGTATTTCTTAATCCTAAGAAAGAGACATAGGAAGAAATCATCTCTTCTATTTCTGAAATGTGAGGCCTCAAAATGCTATAGCTGTCTTTCCATAAGTCTGAAGATGAAGTCAACTTAGAAAATACAAGATTTGAAGGACAGAAAGAATATGGTTCCACTGACACTGGGGTCACTTTGAAATTCCTTTGATGTGAGGTTATAAATATTCTTACATTCAAGTTATTTTGAGTACGGGCTTCTGTTACTTGACATTGCAATCCTCATTACTGATTGAGATGATTAATTTTATGCTTTAACTTGACTAGCTTATAGTGCCCAGAAGTTTGTTTAAAATTGAATACTTGTCTAGATGTGGTTATAAAGATATTTTTTTAATGTGATTAACATTTATAATCAGTTGGCTCTAAGTAAGGCAGATTACCTTCCATAATGCTGGTGAGCTGCATCCAATCAGGTGAAGCCTTAAAAGCAACAACTAAGAGTTCCTAAATGAGAAAGAATTCTGCTTCTTCGAAATTCCACCAGAGTTCCCAGCCTTCAGCTCAAGACTGCAACATTGACTCTTACCTGAGTCTCTCACCTGTCAGTTTTCCCCACAGATTTTGTACTCGCCAGTGTGCACAGTCTTGTGAGACAATTCCTTAAAATAAATCTCTGAATAAATATGCATCTTACGAATTCTGATTCTCTGGAGAAATCTAACTAATTCACTGATACGGCAGTTCTATTTCATAATTAGTAATATTATTTCCAAATAATTAATAATTATAACTGGTGGATAATCAAAATAATTACATAAAATCCATTATATGATTCTTTCTTTTGTGAAAAAAACCTACATTTGGCATGTGCCTGGAGAACCAACAAATTTGAATAATCTTAATCCAGGTTCATTTGACTAAATACTTATTCTTCTAAAACTAATTAGTGTTTTCAAAAATAATAAGTGAATTTTTTATGATTTTTTTAATTTAAATAGATCCAGGCCTATTTTGCTTAACCCCATTTCTTTTGTGTTCTATGGATCTGAGTAAGTTCAACATTTTTCTTTCATAATGACAGGGTTCTTTTATCTACTTTTGTTTAGTACAAAAGAATTTTCTCAGACTAAGGTTAAAACAATAAGAATGTACTTTGAATTATGAAGTAAAATAATTTTAAACTCACAAATAAATTTTTACTGTCTCTTGTTGTCAAGGAAACCACTTTGTGTGTCCTTGTATTGAATTACTGGAATGTTAGGATTTTTTAAAATGTAAATGCTTATTTCTATTTCACTCCGTATGCTGCTGCATTAAATTAATCATTGTAATTTATATTTCATGAAGCTATTTTAAAGTGTTTGCCAATAAAGCACGTGAAAAATGGAATACAAATAAAACAGCTATTGCCATGAGATAGGCATCAGTATAGGAAAAAAATCTATTACCCTTTAATTGAAAAATGTATGCAAATAATTATACATTCTAGGTAAGAAAAATACTATAAATTGGAATGGATATTTAAATATGGTACCATAAAATGCTATAGGAATTATGTCCTAGAGAAAAAAAAAAACATTTTGCCGAAAGAGATGGAATATAAATATTTGTCAATAACTGCAGAGTTTAAACAATTTTCTTAATGTAGCATAGGATTCATCAGGGTATTGTAAATTCCATTTAGAATTATATGTATTTTCCATTTGTCTGATTGGTTTCAGTCTGAAAATAGTACCAAGTAAATATCAAATGGGATTAATAACCTAAAGCCCCAAAAAGATGATGCTATACTCCAGGAGTTCTAAACATCCTTCAATATGTTTTCATGAATTTGTAAAATTAAATTGAACTACATTGAACAAATTTTAGTTTTTAAATAAAAGCATACAGATATAACGGAAGCTCATACTTAAAAGACACCATGGAAAGCCACAAAATCTTAATTGCCAGTGTCTTGATTTTTCATTTTGATATTTATTCATTAACTATACGTGTATAGTGGGCCTGAGCATTACGCCAAATGGTAAAGTGACGTATAAACGCACAAGGTCTCCGCTTCCTTGTGCAGCCAGGAGACTGACAATGATGACTAGGTATCTGGACCTCAACGAGAAACATTTGGCATGTGCCTGGAGAACCAACAAATTTGAATAATCTTAATCAGATTACAGTGCAGATATACAAATATTTGTCACAATAAATACACAAATAAAATGAAAATTGGGCTCCTGATTTGGCATTGTGGGGAGAAAAACTGGGCAGCCAGAAACCGTGGATAATGACCTGTGTCACTGGAGAGAAGGAATCATTGCCAGCATGTGCATACATATATGCACATCCGTGTGCACACATGCACACTCCATGTGAGGTGCTCTGGATCAGAGACAGATTATAATTATCTGTTTTCAGAAGTTTCCACATGCTCCTTGACACCCTGATTCTTATCCTGGGTCAACACAATAAAAGCCAGGTCAAATGTCCTCTGCATACAAAATTTGATGTCTGTCATAAGCAAGCCCCGGAGATAGAATTAAGAAAAAAGGAAGGAGGAGACTAATTTGGAAACGGCAATGAAGAGAAATTAAGGTAGCTGTTCCACCGCCAGGCTCGTAGTAGGGGGTACGGGAGATAACACAGCACTTACTTGGAGACTGCAGAGGAAGAAATGTCTTTGGCAAAGTGCACGATTTTAATTACAGCAAGAAGTCAACGTGGAGGCTTTGAGAACAGAGGAAATTTTTCTGATGTAGATCAGTTGAGTTCCAGAGGACGCATTAGAAAGGTTTCAAGAATTAGGGAAAGACAGAAGGAAAGTGAAACAGGGAAATATTGAGCAAAGGGAAATTGGAATGCAAGACATGAGGGGTGTCCTGGAGTCCTGGGCCATCCATGTCATTGTGGCACCCGTGTGACTAATCTTTGTGGTCTGTGCATGGCAGATGAGACGGTAAGCCTGGTGTGCGGTGAAGGCCTGCCAGAAGTGCACAGAGTTCCAAAGCCTCCCATGCCTCCTTCCGGTAATTACTGAAAATCTGGGACAGAGGCTTATTGAGAGCACCTAGATCTAGGGTTCCCATCCATGGTGTGGTCCCCAGACCAAGAGCATCAGCAGCAATATCTGGAAACACATTAGAAATACAAATCTCCGGGTTCCATCTGAGACCTACTAAGCTCTGGGTTTGGGGCTAAATCGTCTGTGTTTTCAAAAGCACAGTAGGTGATTCTGATGCACAAAGACATCAGTTGTTTGAGAACAATGATCTTAGAGGATGAGTTCCTTATCTCTCTCCCACTTGATTTATCCCCACGTTAATCTGAAGGCCACTATTCATAGCAGAACAGGCTGATTCTAAGAACGTTCTCCTAACCAAGACTCTTATTCTCATAATAGCTCAGTTTCCTATATAATATTTAAAGAATTTTAATGTTATTGCCATAGAAGCAATTGACAAAGATTGACGAATAATTAACTGATACAATTGATACCAATCCAGATTAAAAATTAAAACCTTTAAGATTATTAATATTAATTCTGTTGAATTTAATTTTCTTAAATAAATAAAAACCTATTTGTTGAAATAATTATATATACCCAATAAGTAAAATTAATTTTCTTTCATATATAGAGAGAGATTTGAGGTTGAAAACTAAACCATATTTCTAGAATCTTGAAAATACCTATAAATATCTATTTTAAAAGTCAAAAAGAATTGAAGGTTTTTGAAATTAAACAGGGATCTTTATATAACATTGCAGGAAATTTAATGAAAACATTTGTAAATAATACAATTTTATTGTCCTGAATAGTTGCATTAAGATTTAGATAGCATATTCACTTTGCGTTGTACATTTAATGTAGTAAAATGGCTAATTGCAGATGTTTAAGCCATATGGTATTAGAGGAAAAAACCCTTTCAAAAATGTGATTGAAAGGATCATTAATAAATGAATAAAGTGAAAATGAAGTCATTACTATTAATTTATGTTGAACTCCACATGAAAAATTGGCAGACTTCAGATCTCATTAATATTATTGAGACTATTTAAAATAAAAAATATCAGTTTCTCATGAAATATTAGAAGACAAGACTTACTCAATAAAGAATCAAGCTATGCTAATGAATTTATTTATACAGTAAATTTATTCAACAACCCTGTCTTCTGAATTAGTCCTAGGTTTCTCCAAAGCTGGAATTCTCTGCACTTTACACATTCACACTTTTGATAGAACAGTACCACTGTAAAACATGCCTTTCCATTCATCTTTTTGTAAGAAAATTCTCCTAGTGTGAAATCTTCATCATTAGGATTTATGTCTTTGGCCTTCAATATTTTCAGTGATTAAGGTTTGCCTATTTTGCACATACTTCTGAGAGAGCATAACTTACATCTTTAGTGGTGGCTAACACCTAATAGTTTAGCAAAGACTCAGCAAGAGTCTATAAAATGAGGCAATCCTAAAAACTGTGGTAGGCATTACAATATCCACAGAAAAACTAAATGGAAAAAAATAATATAACAAGATAATTATTACTTTGTCTTAAGTTTGTATAAAGTTCATCCTGTTGAAATCTATAGCAGAAAACTTAACTCAAAGAAATGTGGCCTTTAAAACTTAAAAATCAGCACCTCAGGTATCTCTTTGTGATAGGAAAATTCCAATTCCATTCTTTCGGTTATTTTAAACTATACCCTAACTTATTGTTGATTACAGTCACTTCGTTGTGCTATCAAATATTGTTCATTCTATCTAACTATCCAGCTATAATTTTGTACCCATACTCCAATTATCCTGATTTGTTTAATGCACATCATATACCTGTATCAAAACATCACATGTACCCTATAAAGTTATACAACTACTATGTACTTACAGTAATTAAAAAAATTTTTAAATTAAAAAAAATTAAAAACCAACAGAGTACCCACCAACTTCAACTTAACCAACATTATCTCTAAAGCTGAGTACAATTTTTATCTACAGCAGCATAATTATGGCTAAATCACAGTAATGCATTTATTGAGAGGATTAAAATCTCTTGGTTACTGTAGAAATCATAAGAACACATGACGTGAAAACACAGTTGCATAATTATAAAGTTTGACTAATAATGCCAACAATTTCACATTATTGAATATATCATGAAATGAGATTCTATTTAGGCAAAATAATCTTACAAATACTTTATGAAATGAGTATATTCTTATAAGAATGAAGAAAGAAGGAAGAAACAATGCAAAAAGAATTCCAACCATGTTACAAAATTAAGCCAAAGTAAACATCGCTATTTTTAATAAAATTTAAAATGTATATATAGTTAAAAGAAGACTGTATTGAAAAATTTAGAAATATAAATAACTGATTAACATCATAATAAAAACTCAATAAATTCTTTAATTGAGGAATGTATTGATTGACTGTTTCAAAAGAACTGAAGGTTTTCACCTGTTTGTTTAATTTATAGCCACTAATCAGAATGCTACACTATATCATGCATATATGAGTTTCCTTACATGTGTAACTCAGCAGTATATTGCTATAATCCCTTAGGCAGTAAACCCTGAATTACGAAGTTTCACTCATACTTCCTAGAGCAAATCATTTAAGCTTTTTGATCCACAAGTTCCTCATTTCAAAAAAGTCATTTTAATAAAAATATAAATGTTTCCTTATGGATATTGAAAGAAATAATGAATTTAAAATGTTTGCATATTACATAAAGCACTAAATGTATATAATAAATAATAATGATTATAAATAAGGCATTAAGAAAATACTCAATCCCTCAATTCTCCCTTATATATTTGTAATAGCCTAAATCCAAATCTTTCCTCTCAAATTCCTAAAAATTATACAGAGTAAAAAAAAAATATATTCCCCCCACCTAACAAAACAAAGGAAAACAAAAATACATCTTTAATCAAGGTCAATAGCATAACTAGGAGACAGAGAATAGTCCGCCTTCTATCAATAATACTGTGTAAATAAGGATTAACACCCAAATTCAGCAAAGCCAGCTCAGAACCCATTCAGAAGCAGAAAAGTCACAGAGGTACAGTTTGAACGTCCCTTCCAAAACTCTTGTCGAAACTTAATCCCGAATGTGGCAGTATTGAGCAGTGGGGCCTTTAAGAGGTCATTGAGTCAGGAGGGATCTGCCCGCATGGATGGATTAATCTGATCATGGACTAATGGATTACTGAGTTGTCCTGGGAGTGAAACTAGTGACTCTGTAAGGAGAAGGGAGACCTAAGCTGACGGGGACACTGAGCCCTCTCCCTGTGTGATGTCCTGCGGCGCCTGAGGACTCGGAACAAGCAGTTCTCACCAGCAGGAAGGCTGTCACCGAATGTGCTGCTCAACCTTGGACTTCTGAGCCTCCACAACTGTAAGAAATAAATTCCTTTTCTGTGTAAAGTACCTGGTGCCAGATATTCTGTTATAAGCCATGGAAAACGGACTGAGATGGAGGTACTGTGTGGAAAACCCAGCAAGGGGAAGGGAGAGAAACAAATAGAAAAGCCCACCCTAAGTGTGGAAACCTGGAGGCGGTCTGGGAGTGGCGGACCCTCAGTGAGCAATGTCAGGATAAAGGCAGCGCTTCATTCAGCGCCTCTTAGCCTCCCGGTGGCGGCGTTTTCACGCGCTCCGCACCGTCCAGCCCCAGCATCCGCACTGCTTTTCCAGCGCTCCTCTCTGACCTCTGGAGCCCTCCTTGCTTGCAGGCACAGAAAACCAGGGGTGCCCCTTAAGCAAGGACTGCGGAGTGCGGGGTCGGACAGCCCGGCCCAGCCGACGCTCAGGACGATGCTGAGGCTCCACGGAACTTCGCCAGGTATCACTGGCTTGCTTGGCGTCCTTCCTTCTCCCTTCCTGCTTTCCAAACTTCCTTGCCAGTTTCCCTCGGGAGCATTTTGATATTTTTTTTCCTGGGGAATCCAAGCCAAAACAACTAGCTTCTGAGAGAATCCAAAGAGGGAGACTTGAAATTCGTGGGTTTGTAAGAAGCCGCGGTGCCTCCGAGGGCCAGTGGGAGCGACTTGGAATGAAAGGACACGGTGGCGAAGGGCAGGAAGGAGGCAAGCAGAAGAAGTCAAAAGTCTTATGAAAACGATAGAGAACGATGAGCCACAGACATGCTAACACGTCCCTCCTTTCTCCAAGGAGCGCAATCAATTTAATGAAACTATGCCCGATAATATCAATGTTATTGGCAAACAGGTCCACGCGTCAGCCTTTGAGGAGCTGCCCCAGTGTGAGTTGCCTCATTAAGGGTGACATTCCTTTCCAAGGTGGCTCACATCCAAGACTTTTTGAAGCAAGAACATAAAGACCTGGACACCTGCTCTAACATGCGACAACTCTGACAGGCCACGGTAGCTCCAAATCTCCCCACGGGGGCAACCGAAGCTGTTCTCCAGCCTGAATCACAGCTCCATTTCTCCCTCTGCGACCTGCGACAGCTTCCTTCCTCTACCTCCCGTGTGTTGGTCTTAAGCGTGCCCCTTAATGAATATTCCGCAGGCAAAACTCTACCTCAGAGTCTGTTGTTGAGGCCCTAACCTGGGGAGTAAACTAACCAGAATACTCAGCATCCGCTGTACACAGCTGCTATGTCTGATAGATGAGAAAAAAGAAAACCATTCATACAAATGTATTGTGATAAACAGCACATTTCAGCTGGCAAAAATTCTTCCCTACAAAACATACATGTAGCAGAAGACAACAGTAATCAAAAAAATCCTTAAATAATTATTTGCATGCAGTAAAATGCTTTGTGTTAAAGTGTCAAAAACTGATTTTGTTGTTTCATATATTAATAAAATTAAGCTACATTAAGAACAATAGGAGGGATACAATTAATTATAACCATAAAAGGAAAAACCCAATCGTATATTAAATCAAAAATGGAAAAACAGAGAAAAAAGTTAATCTTACTTTTTAATAAAGTGATTTTACTACACAACATCAATTGGCTATATTCTAATTGTAAAAGAAACTCCAAAGAAACCTTGAATTAGGTTGAAAATTGATTTTAGTAACATTGGTTTACTAATTTCAAACCATTTATATGTATCATTTGTATTATAATGTTGACTAAATTAGTAAACATGCTGATATTTTCGAAACCAGAGAGATTCCTGTGGGAGGAGTGTTACATAAATGTGGAATGCAGAGGTAGAGAAATGTTCCTGTATTACTGAATTGACTGAAGGTATCAGTGTGAATTGAAAAACAATTTTTGGCATTTTTTTTTGTTTTTGAGCTTAGTCCACTGAAATAACCTAGAGGCAAAGATAGCCTAGTAAAAATGAGCACACCTAATGCCTAGATATTGGGCTATAATACCATTCTCCATGAAAAGCAAGAAATCACAGGTTCCAGACAGGGTGGTAAAAATAGCTGATGCATCCAAAATATTCTGTTGTTCTGGAAAATGAAGTGCACAAAAACTGATAGAAATATTCCAAAAGGACACAAGAACCAGCTTTATGAGGTCCCCACTCACAAAATATGGGAAAATTCAAGGATCTAAAAGAATAATAATAATTATGAGTTATAACACATTTTTTAAATCTATGAGTTCATAATTATAATAATTTTTTTAAATGAAAGAAGAAGATAAAGCTCTTTTTTCAGAAAGATGCTGCATTATAAATGCCAAATATCCAAATAATAATTGACTGAGGCAAGGATCAGCAGTGGATATTAAATACTTGAATAAAATGTTGTTGGGAAAAGGAGGGTCACAATCTCAAAATACCATCCTGTTATTTAATTAGTCATTACAAGAGGAAATGACACTTTAACAGTGAATAAAACCAAGTGATCCAACTTAACATCACTAAAGATGGTATAAACTCATGTCATGTGAATTTAATATTGAGGAAACAGACAAATCCAATCATGCAATAATTGACCGAGGTACTTTCAAATTATCAATGCAATAGAAGCAGGAAAAAAAGCCTGGAGAACCATTCTAGATTAAAGAAAGTTAAAGAAATATAAAAACTAATTATGGTGGATGCTGTTTAATTGAATTTTGTACCAAAATAGTATAAAATGTATTATTAAAAAATTGGAAAAACATGAATATGTTATCAACAGAATCCCTTCAATAAGATGGTTGTATGGTAATATCAGAGACAATGTCCTTGTTCTTAGGAAATCAATGCTGAGGTACTAAAGGGTGACATGTCATTATGTCTACAACTGATTTCAAATAGTACATCAAAGAAATATCTGATTATACATATTTATCTCAAAATATTAAACAAATATGACAAAGTATAAGTAATTATGGTGGGTAAAGTGTTCATGGACACTCAAACTATTCATTCAACTTTTTATATATGCTTAAAATTTTCAATATATGAAGTTGTATGTAAACAAACATACTTGAATTTTTACCAGAGCTATAAAATATCTCATGACAATGTTACCAGGCTGCTTAACACAGTAAAATCAATTGGAAAGTAGAGTAAAATTTACATATCATCAAAATTTCCAAAATACTAGTTGTAAGATTCTTGATTGGTTAGAAAGGAAAAAAAAAGCATTAGAAGAAATAATTTGAAAGCTCATTAAAATGATGACCCTTAAATACACTAAATTTATTTTTGAATTTGCTCTTAGGAAATTACAACATATAAAAAACAAGTATAGATGCAATTACTAATATCACTATATATTTTAATGAATTGACTGAAAACATAATTTTCTCTCCAATCAAAAAAATCCCTGGCAAAAGATATCACCTTGTACAATACTAACAGCAAAGTTGTTCTGATCATAGCTTAGCGGCAATGTTGACTGGATGTGCTGGTAGCACTCCTGGGGACTCTGTCTTCCTGCCTTGTCAGCTCCATCGCCATGACAACCCTGATTACATATACTTGTCAGCTAATTGATATTCTATTGGGCTTTAACTTTTACTTCCATGTTTCCTCTCAAAACATCACAAACTACCTTTACTCTTAAAAGAGCAGAGCCCCAGAGAGCTGAGGAACCTGCAGTTTCTAGGCCACATGTGGCCCGCCTGACTGCCCAGTGCGGACCCTTACCCGAATCCAAACTTCACAGAAATTCGGCAAAATTTGGATTCAGTCAAAAGGCTCCACTCAAGGATCCAGAAGGCCACATGTGGCCCCAAGGCTGGAGGTTCCCCTCCCTTGCCTGGCCCAACTCATGCTGATTTCTGAGTCCTAATCCCTTTGAGTGGGTTCTCCCAGTCTCAGTGGCTTATCCATTAAACTGTGGATGTATCTTTTTTACATGCCAATGTTTGGGTAAAGAGTAGATACTGCCAGCAAAGTACTCAAAAAAATCTATAAAATATATTTACTCAGTTTTATTGCATATAAACACTTTTCTGCTTTAATCTTAATTAGAGAAAGTTACAAAAATCACTACTGGAATGGCATTCTTTCTTTGCTATTGGTCACATCTTTTCATATAATTTTTTACAGAAATATTTTCTGAATTAATTCCAGTTTTTAAATTACTACTACTTTTTAATGTGATCTATATAAAAATTGCATTTATTATTTTCCTTTGTTTAAATATTACTATTTAAGAGTTTTTTGTCCACCACTTGCTATAAATTATGTTTTGCCCTACATCACCTCACTGGCGTTTATTAATGTTCCTACTAGACTGCAATGTCCATGAGGTCAGAGGCCTTGTCTTCTGTAGAGAGTATTGAAAGCCCAGCTCACAGCACAATTCAGGATGGTCATTTGTAGTTGGCTGAGAGACTGCACCACAAGAGTATTCGTGTCCTAATCCCAGGACCTGGGAATATGCTACTTCACATGGCAAAAGGAAATTTTCAGGTCTGATTAAATTAAGGATTCAGGAGTGAGCGGTTACCCTGGATTAGTCCACTGTGCCAAATGTAACCACAAGTGTTCTTATAAGGAGAGGCAGGAACGTCAGGGTTAGAGAGAAAAGGTCTTAGTGTGCTATGCTGGCTCTAAAGGTGGAGACAGGGGTTTCAGGGAGTGCAGATGGACTCATGAAGCTGGGAAAAGCAGGTACTGGATTCTCCCCTGGAGCCTCCAGAAGACACCAGCCCTACAGAAGGACCTAGTTTTAAATTTCAGACCCCCAGACTCTCAGATAATTAATCTGTGCTGCTTTATATCACTACCTTTGTGGTAATTTGTCGCAAAAGGTACAGGAAAATAGTATGTCAGTAAGTCTGGAGGTGTAGAGGTCAGAAATGTGAAACTAGTCCCACAGTACTGCAGTTCAGTGTCCGTAGGGCTGGTTTACTCTGAAGGCTCCAGGGGAGAATCCAGTTCCTGTCTTTTCCAGCTTCTGGTGGCCGCTGCCTTCCTTCTGGGCCCCCTTTTGACTGTTCGGAACAGCGGGTTTCTACATCGCTGTAACTCTTCTGAGATCATATGAGAATAAATCCAGGCTTCAAAATGAGACATTTTCTGAACAATAAACCCTGTGCTATTTTTATTAGGTTTGTTAAATTATGATAGTCATTTTCTTAAGACAATTGTATGAAAACTGGACTCCGTACTACTAAAATATTTTCTGCATTTGTTTATTCATTTTAAGTAAAATGGAAGACAGCAATTAAATGAATTTTAGTATGTTTCAATGATTTATATGGATATGGCCTCTAGGTAACATTTTATATTCAGTCATTTCAGGCTAAATTTAATAGAATCAAAATATTACCTATGCAACATACTAGCACCACTTTTCAGTTTGCTGGTGAATTCATGCAGAATTCTTGGGTTCAGACAAACATCATTAAAATAATGAGATGAACACTAACACTGTTTCATATATTAAATAGCCCTTTTGTAATAAGTTTTAAATCATCTCATTTATAATCAGCACAAATTCAACTTTTGTCAATAACTTCCATAAATGTGGTACTTCAATTTCTAAGTGTATTTAATGATATAATTAAATTGTATATTATTTCAGCATCAGCAACATAAAAATGCAAGGATTTTTAAAAATTCAGTTTGCTGCATCTCACTGAGGGGAAGAGATTAAACACTGTGTCCTCATGTGGCCAAGGATGGAAAGGCCAAGAAGTTCTCTGAAACTTCTTTTATAAGGGCATTAATCCCATCCATGAAGGCAGAGCCCTCATGACTTAATCACTTCCCCAAAGGCGCCACCACTTATACCAACGCAATGGGGATTATGTTTCAACACGCATTTTGGAGGGACACAAATATTCAAACCATAGCATTTACCCCTGGATCCCCAAATTTCATGTGCTTCTCACATGCAAAATATATTATTCTATCTCAATAGTACCAAAGGTCTAGTTCCAACATCAATTTTAAAGTCTAAGTCCAAACTCACATCTAAATAGCACATAAATCAAATGCAAATTAAAACCACAGTGAGATAGCATCTTACTCCATTTGGAATGGCCATTACAAAAAAAAGTCAAAAAAAGAGACCTGATAAGAATGGCCTTAACGTCCATATTTCTATCAGCATTCTGGTTATGACCACTTAAGTCATGTCTATGATTAAAACTCTCTTCTTCTCCTGCGCCCTCACCGGAAATGTCTTTAAAACTCTGTTCATGGCAAGATTGGCTCTTTCTAGCATCCACTTCCAAACTCCTCCGGCCTATACCATTGCCCAGTTCCAAAGCCACTTACACATCTTTAGGCCTCTGTTATTAATACCTCCCACTCCTCAGTACTAATTTCTGTTCAGTCCATTTTTGCTGTTATAACAAAATATCACAGACTGGGAAATGTATAATTAATAGAAATGTATTTCTCACAGTTCTGGAGGATGGGAAGTCCCAGATCAAGGTGCTGGTAGATTCAACGTCTGGTGAGGACTGGCCTTCTCTTCAAAGATAATGCCTTGTTGCTGAGTCCTCCAAAGGGGAAAGGGTAGAAGCCTGTATCTTCACATGGCTGAAGAGCTGGAAGGGCCAGGTGAAGCTTCTTTTATAAAGATATTAATTCCATTAATGAGGGCAATGCTCCCATGACTTAATCACTGCCCAAGAGGCCCCACCAACATACCACCACAACAAGGATTAAATTTCCACATGAATTTTGGAGAGACACAAATATTTACACCATAACAATGCCCTTTGATGAATTTTGTTAAATATATTTGTTTGTGGATTCATTACCACAATGAAAATATACAACATTTGCATCTCCTAAAAAGGTTCCATCATGCCCCTTTGCAGTAAATCCTTTCCCACTCCCAATCCTTGGCAATCACTGATCTGTTTAGCATCATTCAAATTTTGATTTTTGTAGAATTTGATATAGATAATATTATATAATATGTAGCCTTTTGTGTCTGGCTTCTTTCATTTAGAAAAAAATTTTAAGCTTCATCCATGCTGTTTCATGTTTCAGTAGAATACTCTTTGTATTACTGAGTTGAATTTCACTGTATGATTGTGCTAGGATTTGTTTATCTATTCACTGGTTAATGGACATGTGGATACTCTCCAATTTGAGGCTACTATGAATAAAACTTCTATGAACACTCACATACATGTCTTTGTGTGAACATAAGTTTTCATTTCTCTTACATTCCATATCTCAGAATGGAATGGATAGGTCACATGGTAAATATATTTTAGCTTTATAAGAAACCTTCAAACTTCTTTTCAAATTGACTGAATCACTTTGCATTCCCATCGCAATATCTAAGAGTTACAGTTGTTCTTTACCTTTGTTGACACTTGGAATTGTCAGGCTATTTAATTCTAGCCATTCTTATAAATACATTTTCATTTATTTTTTAATGAACAGCAATACTGAACACCTTTTCATGGATCTTTTTGTTGTGCATGTATCTTGTTGTGTGAAGTATCTCTTCACGTGTTTTATCCATTTATTTTATTGGGTTGAATGTCTTCTTAGTAATGAGTTGGAAGAGTTCTGTGTATACTTTTGGAATAGAACTTTTTTAAAATTTATTTTTATTTCAGCATATCACAGGGGTACAAATGTTTAGGTTACCTATATTGTCCTTGCCCCACTCGAGTCAGAGCTTCAAGCCGTCCATCCCCCAGACAGTGCGCACCGCACCCATTAGGTGTGTATGTACCCATCCCCTCGCCCCCTCCCACCTGCCCGACACTCAATGAATGTTACTACTATATGTGCACATAAGTGTTGATCATTTTTTGAATAGTATTGAAGCTTGGTTGTCATTAAGGCGAGTAATCAGCTCCCTTAAAATTGTCAATATTTACTTCATGTATTTGGAAGCTCTGATAGTAAATGCATAATTATAAGTTCCTTCTGATATATCAATACTTCTATCATCAAATGTTCTTCCTAATCTCTAGTAATATTCTGTCTTGACATTTGTATTATCTAATATTAATGCGGCCCTTTCAGCTATCTTTGTTTACTGTTTCCATGGTATGTTTTTTCCATCCATTTACTTTCAAACTATCTATGCCTTTATAATTAAGTTGTATCTCTTATGTATTCTTTATGATAATTTGTCTTTTAATTGGATTTTTTAGTCTTAACATTTAATGTAACTATTAATATGATTGATTTAGCTTTACAATCATATTATTTTCTTCTTTTATATGCTTTTCCATACTTGCATATACTTTTTTATTGCTATTTGTCTTTGTTTGCCGTTTCTTAGTTTATTTCAATACATTTACAATTCAACTTATTTTTTCCAAATGAATTTTTTTAATTTCAAAATATTAAGGAGGTACAAATGTTTTTTGTTTGCTTTTTGGATATTGTCTACTTAAAACTAATCTTACAACACTTCTTTAAAATATTAAAAGCAACCTTAGGTCATTTATACTACCCTATATTTTTATGTTATTATTGTTATATGTATTATTCTATATATGTTACAAACTTCACAAAATTTTTTCATTAAGCACTCATATAAATTAGAAAGAAATTCAGAGTATGATGGATAAACTTTTTAAAATAATATTTTATGTGTATCGGGACAGTTATCATTTCTGGTGTTCTTCTTACTCCTCTGCGATTCATGTTTCAATCTAGTGTAATTTTCCTTCAATCTAAACAACTATTTATGATTTCTGTAGTGACATTATTCTTGTAGTTAATTATTTTATCTTTCCAATATTTAAAAATATCTTTCTCCATTTAATTTTTGTAAGAAAGTTTTGCTTCACATAAAATCCTGGGGTGACATTTTATCTTTCATTCAACACTTTAAAGAAATTGCTCCGGTGTTCTCTGGTCTCTGTGATTCCTGTCAATAAATGTCCCACCAATTGAATCATTGCTCCACTTTATGTTATGGGTTTTTATTCTCTTGATGCTTTCAATATTTGTTCTTTATATCTGGCTTTTAACAGTTTGACTATGATCTGTATATGTGTGGCCTTTTTTGTATTTATTCTACTTGGTACTGAGAATCTTGAATCTATAATGATATCTTTTATCAAATATTAAAAATCAAGGCCATTTTCCTCAGATATTTTTCTCTTTTCTGTGCATATTAAACTCCAGTTTCACGGTTTTATGCACTTTGATATTATCCAATAGGTCCATGGATTACTTTGTTGTTTCAATCCTTTTTTCTCTTTGTTCTTCAGCTTTTATAATTACTAATTGTCTATATTCAAGTACTCTGATATTTTTCTTTCTCATCTCCCTTCAGTTGTTAAAACTCTCCAGCTAATTTTTATATCAGGTATTTCAGTTTTCCATTCTAAAATTACCTTTTTTATTATTTCTATTTCTCTGATGAGACGTCCTACAAATTTTTTTAAAAAAATTTGGAAAGTTAATTTTCTGTTACATTTCAGGATATTTGTTATGACTCTCGAGACTTTTCTTTCCTAATTCCAACTTCGGGACCGTCTTGGAGTTGATCTCATTTTTCTTTTCAACTGAGAATGCATCCCAATCTCTTCATTCTCTCTGTTAGGAAATTTTGGATTATGTTTGGCAAAAAGAGTATATCAATAGAAAACTATACATTGTTTAAAGGACACTCTCTAGGTTTTTTGATTTTAGTCTTTCATCGTCCCTGAGCTATTTTATAAGTCTGTAAGTTGTAGGCAGCCCTAAAACCTGCAACTTCTACCCTGTCTAGTAAAGGTTCAATTGACTTCCCTACCTGCTGTGCGGGAGAAAACAAAGTTTTGCCCCCATTTGACTATTTATTTCAATATTCCTGATACATCTTTTGAACCAGTTATAATAGTAGTCTAGTTCAATAAATGAGTAAAATAAAATATTTCACATGTGTTCACTTTTATCTCTGCAAGGTTCATGATTTTACCTTTTTTTGAAAATTATCTATTGACTGTATCTTAGATATTATCAACATTAAGATGTGGAAACTCTGAAATCTGTCATTTTCTATAAGTAATGTTTCTTTTGTTTTAGCAGGCAATTAACTTGAATGACCACAAATTGCTTCTTGTACAGTAGCTCCATTCTCAGTTCAGATCTATAGTCTCTGCCTTTCTCTGAGTCTGTTCCACTCTTGTATATTTCCAGGAAAGAAATCTGGGATCATTTCCCTGGCCTTTTCAGAAAAAAATACAAGATGTAACAGAAAACATTGTTACGGGTATCTTACCCTATTTTCAATGTGGCTGAATTGCCTGCTTCCTAACCGTGGCTCCTGAGGCCAGAAAGACTGTGATCCTTCCACGGCTTCCTGCAGCCCAGCTCCACGTGTGCTCATTGCCCTTTTCCTTCAGGTAGAAACAATGCTGGAGATCTTGTACCATATGACATTCTTCAGAATGTGTATTCCACGCCTGCTTACTTTTCTTCATTCCCCAACGCCTTTGGGCAGCTGCTTTTTGTATTGCATCTAAATTTGATCATCGCTATCTGGCAACGTCAGTCAGTCCACATGGACCTTAGTCAATCACTATTGGAAATGCAATTCTGAATATCCTAAGGTTTTGAAAAAACTTAATAATGCACCAGTAAATTTGAGTCCAATACACTTCATAATAATGGGATACATGTACACATGTTTAGAACATGTACATTCAATATGTAACATATATATCCCATGATCTAAATGTGGCCTGATATTTGATGAGTGTAATCTTTACTATGTATGACAGTTAAGAATCTTTTATATACTTCTTTGAATTGACAGCAGTATAAAATGTAGGTCTTAGGAAATAAAACAGGAAAAATGTTGAACTTTCTTTTTGAGGCTGCTCACAGTCTTATTTAAAAAAGGACGAAGAAGAAGAAGAAATAAGCCAGTGATAACAGTTATTAAGAATAGTTACAAATGAAAGCTGCACTTACAAAAACAGACTCGAATTTTCATGAATGTTCATCTATCTTCGTGTGCTTTTGTTATTACTCTTTGCAAAATGCCCATCTTTACCTATGACTACATCTTATATTACCCTCTTTCATAATGGCTTTGTATTTGTCCCCTGGGTGGGATGTTGCACTCGTAGCTCACACTCTCCTGATTTCCATGATGTAACAAAACACAGTCTGTTGCTATGGCAATGGTCAGCATCTTGCAGCACAAGCCACCGTGATTACAGGTCTCTGGTGCTAGACTCTTTTCCTTTCAATCAATTTTCAGAGATCCCTTTTGTTCATCCAAACTCTCCAAATTCAGTGTTTAATGTGCTTTGATTAATGTTTCAAAGTTTAACCAGTATAGTGATGTGTTATGTGGCAGTGCTTTCTCCATATTTTTAACTGCAATGTTCAGCCTATGTGAATAGTTCACTGATTCACAGTAAACTAGGTGCATCTGACAATTAAAACACGCACAATCAGTCTTGAGAAGCAAACATACATATTTTACCATTTGTTTACACGTGAGCTAGGTTGTAGAACTCAAATCTTAAACACATAAGCTGAATTATAAAGAACAAACTTTTTATTTCAATAATGTCTTGATTATTAAATATGGCTCATAACCCTGAATTATTGTATGTTGAGGAGAGGGAGATCATTCCTAACACACAGGGTAAGCCACCCCAAGCATGATACTACCAAGTTATTGCCTTGTAGTTATCAGAAAAATTGTAGTCAAATACTTAGCTTCCAAGATTAAACGTTTATTAAGTTAAAAGCATACATTCTGCTTAAATTGTATGTAGATATGTTTAGAAGTGAAAGGTCCCTTCTCTGAGGTATATTCTTAGTTTTTAAAACTATAATTATCTTTATACAGTTTTTCAGTTCTTGTTTAGAACACAAAGTCCAAATAACAATGAACTTGGGTTTCCTAAAAATAATGAAACAGGCCAGTTTTTGTAGAAATAAACCATCATAGAGTACACACACTATGAATTTCCTAGTCAAAATTTATTTTTAAATATATCACTCAATATTTAGATCAATAATTTTGTGACAAGGCAAACCATCTATGAAATGCAAAATCAAAAGGTCCTATTTGCCAAATTTGAAGAATAACTTAACAGCCACTGACATGAAACATCATTCAAGTACCTATGACTCTTCTACTGCTGATTCAATCTTAGATTCAATTAAATGTCACCTATTAATTCGGGTTGCCAGTTAAAGCCTAGACTTTTTATACTGAATCAAATTATTTTCCTTCTCCAAAATAACAAAGATACCCTAGCTTAAAGTTCTATTTAAAATTCACTAGATAAGAAAACCAATTTTGTGGACTATTATTTAGCACTATACATCTGAATTCCCTTTTAGTAACTACTAACACATAGACTAAGTAACTTATATAGTTTCAAAAATCATGGGCATTATAGATTAAGCTATACCCACTTATCAATCCCCAAATTTATTCAGGATCAAATATAGTGATAGGACTGAATCCTATATAGAAAGGAAGTATATAAATTTCACAAAGAGTGAAAATTCATCTATTATACACGATGCTACCAAATGGCACAATTTTTTTTAAGTGTAGGTATTTTCAAGTTTATCAGTTTACATTAAAAAATATATTTTGCATGTTCATCTGCCCTTTACAGATCTTTTCGTAAACCTTAGTGATATCTAGTGCTGTATTCCATACACCCAATGCAACTTTCTGTTTCTCTCAAGCTCCCTGTTTTCAAAACTCACTCTCCAAGAATGACTAGCCAAACTAATTTCACCCCCAAAATGAATAATAAATAATCTTAATATATTATCTTTATAATTCATCAGAAACATGTAGTCTTAAATAACAGAGAAGTGTCTCTGATCGAAACTGGTGTTATGTGAGACAGCAGGTGAGGTAGGCCAAGTCCATGGCAACCTACGAAAGACACTCTGCCTGCTCATAGCCTGCCCTTCTGGTAAGACAAGTGCCAGAATTAGCATTCTACTTAGCAGGAGTGCAATAACAACTGTAGTATACAATGATGTTTATATTACCATTTATTACAGAACCTGAATCAGTCAACCAAAGATGGTATTATATTCCTTGTGGTCTGCTAGTTTGCTGCATGGACCTATGAATGCATCAGAGCAAGGTAGCACGTATTTCGATGACAAACATCTGACAGTAACACTGAGCAGAGCAAGCTTTTTAAACAATAAGGATAAAAGCTAAAGGAAGACGTATAACCTGTTAGAACCTTAAGATGTGGTAATTTTAAATTAATACAAATGGATTTCTATGGAGGAAAAAAAGCACAGGTTTCAAAGTTAGGTATAACACATAACTTGAAGTTAATGACCATAGAAAAAGGTGTGCCAACTAATCCAATGTGCCAACCAACTGTACTAAATTATACAAATATCTATTCTGTTTCATGGCCTTTCTTTTGAACATTAAATGAACCAATTTTTAATATGGTAAGCATTTTAACAGAAATAAGCTAAACAATTTTAATGATCACTTTATCTTTTATATAAGAACAAACCTTTTTCTTTGGCTAGATAACTAGTAGTGGGATTGCTGGATCAAATGATAGTTCTACTTTTAGTTCTTGGAGATATCTACATACTATTTTCCATACAGGTTGCATTAATTTTCAGTCCCACCAGCAGTGTATGAGTGTTCCTATCTCTCCGCATTCACACCAACATTTAATGTTTTGGGACTTTTTGATAAAAGCCATTCTCACTGGAGTTAAGTGATATCTCATTGTGATTTTGATTTGCATTTCTCTGATGATTAGAGATGTTGAGCAATTTTTCATATGTTTTTTGGCCATTAGTCTGTCTTCTTTTTAAAAATTTCCATTTAAGTCCTTGGCCCAGTTTCTAATATAAAAACAGATATAAAAATATTCTTATATTGTCATCTGATCTTTGACAAAGCAAACAAAAACATAAACCAAGGAAAAGAACTCCTATTCAATAAATGGCCCTGGGAAAATTGGATAGCCACATGCAGAAGACTGAAACAGGATCCACACCTCTCATTGCTCACAAAAATCAACTCACGATGAGTAACAGACTTCAGCCTAAAGAAGGAAACCGTAAGAACTTTAGGAGAAAATGTTTGAAAAACTCTTATAGACATTGAACTAGGCAAAGAATTTGTGAAGAAAACCCCAAAAGCAATTATGACAACAACAAAAATAAATGGCTTCTGCACAGCCAAGGAAACTATCACAAGAGCAAATAGACAACCTACAGAATGGGAGAAAATATTTGCATGTACACATCCAATAAAGGGCTGATAACTAGAATTTGTATAGAACACAGGAACATCAGCAAGAAAAAATCAAACAATTCCATTAAAAAGTGGGCAAAGGATATGAACAAAAACTTTTCAAAAGAAGATAATGGCCAACAAACATGAAAAACTGCTCAACATTTCTAATCATGGGAAATGCAGATCAAAACCACAATGTGATATCATTTAATTCCAGTGAGAATGGCTTTTATTAAAAAGTCCCCAAACAACAAACGTTCGCATCAATGCAGAGAGATAGGAACATTCATACCACTGCTGGTGGGACGGGAAACTGGAACAATCTCTATGGAAAGTAACATGGAGAAACCTTAAAGATCTAAAAGTAGAACTATCATTTGATTCAACAATCCCACTACTGGGTATCTACTCAAAGGAAAAAAAGACATTCTATAAAAAAAAATCTGCACTGCAATGTTTATAGCAGCACGATTCGCAATTGCAAAGATGTGTAAATATTCCAAGTGCCCATCAATACATGAGTGGAACTTGAAACTTGGACTTGGTGGGAAGTGGGGAGGCAAGTTCAACATACATAACCTAAACATCTGTACCCCAATAATATTCTTTAATAAAAAAAAAAAATACATGAGTGGATTAATAAAGTGCGGTATATGTATATCATGGAGTTTTACTCAGCCATAAAAAAAAAATGGTGAACTAATACCTCTTGTGTTATCCTGGATAGGGCTAGAGTCCATTCTTTGAAGTGAATTATCACAAGAATAGAAAAACAAGCACCACATGTGCTTGCCATTAAATTGGCACTAATTGATTAACACTTATGTGCACATATGCAAGTAGCAATCATTGGAGGGGAGGAGGGATGGGTAGATTCACACCTGATGGGTGCGCCACACACTTTCTGGGGGATAGGCACGCTTATAGCTCTGACTTGGGTGGCGCAAAGGCAGCATATGTAATCAAAGGTTTGTAACCCTGTAATAATCTGAAATTTAAAAAAAGAATAAATGTTATATTTTCAAACTTAAAATTTATTTCCAATTTAAATAAGCCTTTTGTTTATATGGGATTTGTTATACCAGATTTCTGTTTTTCAAACTTTAAATGTTCAAAAGCAAAATTTGTAAAGTAAATGTCTAGTTTTCTTACAACAGTTGGATTTGATCTATTTCTTAAGCAATTGCATTTCAGTAAATACCAGTTACTATAATGTACTTACTGGAAATACACAAACTAATACATTCTAGTCACTTATTTCAAATGAGTTTAAAATTTTCTTCAGTTGCATATAAAATATTGAATTTTTCCTGGGTTTGTTTTCTAATTATTATTTTTAAAGCAACTAAGTAAAAACAGGTTTGGAAGAGTATAAACTGATTTCACTTAATTCTTTATTACCATAAATTAAAATTATTAATTACCCACTTTTATTTTCAATATATCTGTTTATGTCAATGTTTTTCACCATTGTTTTACACCAGCAATTATTATTATACTCTTGTCACGCAGATTCCTAAAGCTGAATATGAAAAACGCTGCACTAGGGTGAGAAAAGAAAATATTAGAACATCTGTTTATGATTATCTCATCCTCTAGAAATTTCTCATCCTGTATTTTATATAGAAGTGTGAATGTGTGTTATTTAAATCACATATTACTGTAAGAGTACATGTAAAGAAGTTATAAATAGGCAGATTTCACTCTTACTAAGGGTAAAAAAATACAGTTGATAGAAAAGTACTTTCAAAATGTCCAAAGACCTTAATGTGGTAGACTGTCCTAAGTTAGATTTGATAATTGAATTACTGATACTATATTGAATCATATTAGCATTTCAATTTTTTAACAATTTTTCCATTTAGTAGATATGATAACAAATGATACAATGACACAAACAATAAAATTGAATACAATGACAATAAACCTAGACAGAAAACTAGGAAAATTTGTCTGTAAATCACCTACCTATGCTTAAAATGGACCATAAAACTGAATAAATAAGGCTTGAGAATATAAACTTATGAATACAATAGGTTATGGAAATTTGGGTTATTTCAAATAAAAGAAAAAAAGCAAATATATGAACTAATAATGTTAAAATTTCATTTCACGTGAGGAAATGATTCTATTGAAAGTGCCTCCAAAAGCCGGTACTCCTTGGTTCATAGAGTTCATTATTTACAGAGGAAATTTTATAAAAATGAAAAGTTATGGTATATGTAGTATCTAATCTAACAACATCTAAAACAGGATTGCAACACGTTTCCAAGAAGGATTAATTTATCTAATCAGGATTCCTTGGTGCTTTTGATTAGAGCTTATATTCACTATATTAATATCAAATAACATGCGGAACAAGGAAACTTATCCATTGGCAATAAAAAGTTTTTAATTCTCCTCATCCAAGTTTAGCTGATTTATCCCTCAAATATTGATAATTAATTTGATCCCTGTGAAGCAGCTTTTAAAGCTCACGTGTTTCTGAACCTATTACCAAAGGGCTAGCATATGACATCTTAACTTACCTTACTTTGTAATGAGATTCCCAACTTATCCAAGCATACTCATGGAATCTGAAAGTTGGGTAGCCTTCATTCATGAAAATGAAGACTTTCCCTTCTTTGATCAAAATTGTTAATTCCAATATCTATAAATCTATGCATAAATTGGAAAATCTCTTATAGATGTTTTCTCATCAACACTATGGGCATAATCACAAAGGAATTTTCAGGCAAATTTTACTTTTCATAGCCTTCGAGATACAATTACCATTATTATACTTCTCCATCTATCAAGGAGCTCAAATGAAACACTACTCAAGTAACTTATAAATTCAAATGTTATAGAAAATTTGATTCAATACACTACTCGATTTAGTGTAAATTTCAATAACATGAAAAATATACATGTTTTGCAATTTCTATGCTTTAATCTTTTATCTTGAATGGTGCAATAGACTGAAGTTCTACAAGAAACTGAACCATTGAGTGTGCAAAACAGTGTGTCAGATAGACTCTAAGAGAGCCCTCAATGGTCCCATCTCTTGGTATTCATACTTTGTATACTCCCCTCCACTTTTCTATATGGTGGGACCTGTAACTTACTGCTAACCAATAAAATATGGCAAAAGTATGGACTGTTACTTCCATCATTATGTTATGCAAGATTGTACCCCAACCCAAGTTCACGTCTTGACTGTAGCCTATAGCTTACAGAGTTTACCAGTGAATCAATCTAAGCCGTGCTTGAATTTCTTTTCTTTCTTTTTTTTTTTTTTGGAGACAGGTTCCCATATTACCCAGTGGCTGTTCACAGGCACAGTCATAGCACACAATAACTCTGAACTCTTAGCAGTCCTCCTTACAAGCAGCTGGACCTACAGGCACACGCCACCACACCCAGGTTCATGTCCAGACTTTTAGCCATAAATGTGAATAATTTTAAGTTGGTAAATTTGTAGTTATTTGTTATACATTAATAGATAACAAACAGAAAACTCACTTTTATCCTGATTATTAAACTATTTATATCCCTTCAGTAGGTGAAGGATGAATAGACTCATTGCAAGATTTCATAGAATAGTAATTATTACCAAATAGAACAGTAATTCTTACACTTTGCCAGAAGTGAAGTAGACAAGTGAAGACACTTTGATGAAAAATGAATATGCATCTGATAGCATAAAAATTCTTACAAATAGAAATCGAAGTCAGCACTCTTTCACGGTCCTAGCATATTTGATATATTTTCCTGCTCAGCAAGCAACCTAAGAGTACCCTAAGGATCCACTGTTTAATAAAAAATAAATTCTTAACATTGATTAAGAGTAGGCAAAAGAGTTTTATGGATACTATTAATTCTGTATCCATAAATGATATTGAAGAAAACAAAGTTTCTAATCATACTGCACATTATTTCATTTCTAAAAACTAACTATATGACTATGATTATGCTATTATTTCATCCATATTTCTAATGACTGGCTGAAACAATGCAGCATTTCATGTTTTCAGCATACTGTTGCAATTCAAAAACTGTGTCCAAATATATGAATGACTATGACTGACTGCTATGACTAAGCATTCACCATGAGAAACCTTTATATGATGAACCTGGTCAGATTTTCAGAAAGATATATAAATTTAGATGTTGGTAATATTTTCCTTTTCCTATCTCTAATTGTAATATTTCTTTGTAATCAAAATCAATGCAACTATTCTAAGAAAATCTTTATTAGATCTGTTTATTATAGATAGGCTAAAAATGTTATCACGCCCATTCTTTTGAGTCGCAGGGTAAATTTTCAAGAATTTCTATGTCACTTACAAATAGAAATACCCCAGAACAAGTTATTCTTTTTCTCAAAAAAAAAAAAAAAGTCCTTACTAACTGTTTTGAACTTGATTTAAAAAAATAGGGAAAAAAGAGTGAAAATTATTCTACTTTGCTAATTTGAGCAAAGAGCAAATTTAAACATACCTGAAAGGGGAAAAACAGTATTGTTGCTTAAAATAAAAGTCAAAAGTGAAGTAGACAAGTGTAGACTTTTTTATGAGGAATAAATATGCATCTGATAGCACAAAGAGGTGAAGATGAAAATGCAATCAGTTCTTTAATGAATTAATAGGTACGGCGTGAACTCTCATGTTGCTTTGTGTTAAATAGTTAATGAGCAGAAGAGTAGTTGCTAAAAACAAGATAGTCAGCATATTCCAAAAACTCACTTGCCTTTTTAAGGCATTATAAATAGCACATGGCTATTTCTTGAAAGTTGACATATTTTCCCTTTCTTTCTACATTTAGTGAGAATTGTTAGAGATTTTTCTATCTAGGGAAATAGCAATAACAAGGAAAAGGTCAAAGCTACACATTTTATGCATAGTATATGCAAATATATTTTACTTTTCTTAGTTTGCATTGCTCTTAATATGAAATTTGCAACTAGTTTTTCTTACAGTGTTTTTTTGTCCATCCCAGGAGAATGACACTTCAATAACCACTCCGCTGAAACAGGTGGGACTTACAGACTCAGATGTTGGCAAGGACCAGCTAAGTGACTTAAAAGACTGAAGTTCATTGTTAGGCATAGTGAATACTCTATCTAAAGGACAACTCTTCTTGGCTTTACTCATTTGTGGAGATGAGGAAACAAAGTCTCAATATTGCTGGATTATTGAGTTTTCAAAGTGCTATGCAACTACTTTCATGGCACTTTCGAATTTTTTAATGTTGATGCCTGTGTCAAACGATTTAAAATATTGTGAAGGCATAATGAAATATGTCTAGTTGCAGATTATCTGAATTAATTATAAGGCAAATGACAGGGCACTCCTTACTGAGTGGCCCATCCTGAGGTCACCCCCTGGCTCCCTAGCTGAGAGACTCCTAAGTGAGAATCATGACCCAATCTGTATTAACCACACTTTCTTGGAGATTTGACATGTGTTAGGAGATTCTCAGATCCCAGTGTTTTGAGGACAAATTATTGTATAAGGCAGCACCAAAAACAGTAAGAAGGTCCCAAACCTCTAGGAAGTACATTGATTTCTAACCACCTTTCAAATTTTTAGTTGACTACCATAGTTCTTCTGATAAATATTCTTTCATTATTTTTTCCCCTCAGGTAAACACAATTGAGTTTTGTTGCGTGAATATGAAAACAAAACAAAACAGAAACAATCTAACAACAGCAACAAGAAAATCTTAACTGAGATGGCAGTCTTCTTTCTTTTCATACAACTCCTTTCTCTACTCAAGTGGTTTTCAGCTAGGAGGAAGACCATGATCCTCAGGGTATTTGGATGGGCACGGCGGGCAAGATTTTGGTTGTCAATGTAATCGTGGAGAGTAGGGGCAGTTTCCGCTAGTATTTAATATTTCAGGAGGTGGAATTAGTGGAAGTTCCAGGACTAGTAAATATACTGCAATGACAGTCTCAGTATAAATCATACCTAAAGATTTATGCCGTTCAAACACCAAAAGAAATGTTTGTTTCTAAAAGATCCCAAGAAGGTTGTCATGATACATTTAAAGTTGTCAACAGCCATACCAGCCCAAACATGCCCGATCTCCTACGATATACCTAAAGTCAGTAATCTGTTATTTCAAAATCCAAGACATCAAGTTGAGGTTTGAGCCCTGTGATTTGGTCAGTGGTGGATCAGGTCAGCCATGCTGCTTCTCGAAACCATTCTGAAATGGTTTTCTTTCTTTCTTTCATTTTGTCTTCACAAACGTTATCTCTGTCCTTGAGTGTTTACAAAATGTGCAAGAAGGTATATTAAAAGACTTAGAATTTTTATAATAAAAAAGAGAGAAATAAAACATATAGTCTCAAGAATCTGAAACCCAGACATTTTACTTAATTTCTCACTTATTTGTCTGCCAGCTTATACAAAATGAAATCTTTTATAGCACCTTTCTTCTGTTGTCACTAGAGAGAACCTGAAATTTTCTTCACTTTTCACTACCATTTATTTTTGGATTACTCACTGAAATAAAATAAATGTTTTACAAATGGCTACCACTTGTTAAATGAGTAGGTAACCATTTCTAACCACTGCAATAGTGCAAGTTCATTAGGGAAAATGCTTAATATGCAATTATAGGCCTTAATATATGTACACATTTTTTGATTTAAAAATTTGTTAGAAGTCTTAGTGAATGTGCAGAGGTTATGAGAGTATGTTGCAGGTATTTGGTAGTTTCTGTTGCATGAAGAAACTCATTGATAAAGCTGAGGAAAGCAAGAATGGTCTGCATGTTCCTTCATCTCATCTCACTCTATTCTGTCTTATTCAAATTAAGTACTTTCTTCAAAGCTGCCAACCTCCTCCAAGTCCTTTTATTGCTTTTACTAAGCCTGTTGAATATATGTTTATTGATCACATGGTATATGACAAAAAGCACTTCAGAATTGCAAAAGATAGTAGAAATATAGTGATATACAGTTGCAAAGGCACTGAGGAGGGAGTATTTTTAATGTGGTTGGGAGGGATGAATATCTTGGATAAGCAAAGCCTGATGTCATTAATTATTCTGTACTTCTTTGGTCTTCTTTGTTGCAATAGTATTGTTAAAAAAAAGAAAAGAAAAGCACAAAACGTATTTACATAACTGCAACTTTCCTAGAGTGTGAACTGCCCAGAGCAGTCTATATCTCTCAGCTTTGGTATTTCCATGTCTAAGCAACTTGTCTGGCTCATAGGAGGCACTTAATGAATGACTATGAATGAATACATGAGAAACAATTCTAAATTCGTGCTTTCATCAAGGTTCCTTCTAATTCACTATCTTCTCAAGATATTCTACTACATTTGGAACACTTGATGTGCTGACTCTGTCTAGCAATTGGATCTTTCACTATAAATAAAGAAAGAAGTTGACTTCCCATTATTTATTTAGTTAATTGGTTAATGAGGGTCATTTACTAAAACATGGCCAAGGCACACAAGACATCTCATTCCTTGACCTAACAAAATTGAGAGCCAGAACTGGGATGTGGTAATTGCCCAAGGGAAATTCATTTCTTAAACACAGAATGATTTGCTGTTCAACGTGGTGTGAAACTCTAAAAAATTCTAGAAAGTCTAAATGGAAACCTACATCAAGCCCAGCATTGTGTGAAAACAATTTACTGAGATGTCTATCCAGAACCACAAATACTACCTGCCCACTTGGAATGTAAGTTATTGTTTATCATTGAAGGATATCTCATATGGAAGCCACTATTTGGGAGTGGAAAGCAGCAGGTGTTCGGAGACAAATAAAACTGGACTACTTCCTGACTGTGTCACCTATAACCAAAGCAAATCTTCTCAATGTTGCAGATCATCGGTTTACTCATTTTTAAATAGGCTAATGATTGAAATATCTATCTTAAATGATTATGACTACCAAGGTCTGAAAAGCACTTTGCCCAGTGCTTGACACACAACAGATGCTCCAAGATATTAATCCTCCTCCCCCCCTTGAAATCAGTTTCATCCCTGCCTATCCAACTTGTGTATATTTTTTAATTCAACAAACGTTTGTTGAGGACCACTCTGATAGGCATTATAGAAAATATAAAAATGAAATAGATAATGATTTTAGCCTTCTGGAAATTTAATAGCTTGAGGTGAGAACCAATTACATCACATATAACTTAGAGAGAGCAGACCACAGTGAGAACAATGTTAAAGTTCAAATAATATGGTGCAGTCGTATGGTGGAGAGTGAGATTTATCTGAGTTAGATGATTCTCCAAAGGTCTCTTGAGAAAGTGTAGGGTTCATATAGTCTAAAGCTTTGCATCTTATATTAAACCTTCCCTGACCATTGTAATCACTAGGGAAATCTTTTTCTTTTTACTTCATTGTTTCATGTATGGTAGACCTAACTCACTTACTGGTTAACAAAAACACTTTGAAGTTACTGATTTCTATCACAGGGTGAAGGCTAGAGTCACATCATGACGTAAAATATGGGGGAAAAAAGCCAGATTGGTTTGGAATGAAAAGATCAGAGATATGTAACCTTGGTCATTTGCAGAATATTTTCTATCTATAAAATGTACTCATCTCACTAATTCCAGGAGACGGGAAACTGATTTAACAAGATAGTATCCATAGAACAGTTCCTTAATTGTCAAATGCTATAGAAATGGAGGTAATTTTTATCATAGTTGAAGTTCAAATAGCAATTGTTGATTCATTAAAACTCATAGTTATATGACTTAGAAAAGAATTTTCCATTGTCTGAGTGAATCACTGAGATGTTTCATAGACGACATATAAATGAATATTTAGCTCCCTGTGTAAAATCAATCAACCATACAAGTGATATATTCAGACAATTTCTACAGTGTACTGGAAATATTAATATTTTTTATTAGCTTTGATAATGTTTCAACTTGTACTGTAGTAAAATTTTACTAAGCTTTGGTAGAAGAAAAATGACAAGCAAACCTTTAACTTCATAGGAAAAACTAAATTGAAGAATCTGAGAACACAAATTTTTACACTCTCAAAGTAAAGTGTGATTCAGATTTCAGGGCAATGGTTTTGCAAATAAACAGAACTATAATTTTCCCCATTATTTCCCTTAAGAAGTACCCTATCTTCTAATTCCTTCATTTAGAAATGTTAGAATATACACATTAAAAATAATCCAGTTGACCAATTGAATTTTCATTGATTTGAGGAAACATTAATGAGAACAATGTTTACCTAAAAGCCACAGAGGTGTATTTAGAATCCAGGTGTACCACTACTGGATTATATTAACTTGCATAATTTACATGATTACTCTGGCTTCAATTGCTTTGTCTTAAAATGCAATTTTATGTCTTAATAATACCAGGTTTGTAGGAAAATCTTAAGGGTCAACAAAACTATATTAAAAATGTATTTTAAATGAAGGCAATTATTCATAATTGAGATACCCAATTTTCAAGCCTCTTAAAAGTTTCCATTCATATATATTATAATTTCATATTCATAGGGCGAATAAAACCTGCTTAAGCCTGTGTTTTAATTTGCTAATTATAAAATTTTTTTCATTAAAGCCTACCACAAAAGCCATACTTAAAAAACAATAAAATTAGATTTTAAAATGTACTTTTAGATGCCCCCCATGTTCCAAATAGGAACCGCTGCTAACTCATAGCTATTTATTAAAAAAAAACTTATATTTTTGCACTATTTCAGATAGACTTCTTTTACAGTTGTTTTCAATTTTTAAAATCTCAGAGAAAATATCAAAGGTCTTCCTTAATGAATGGCTGAATGACAGAGAATTATTATAGGTAGGAATCAGAGACCCTGGTGTCTTCTCAGTTCTATCCTCAGCTCTGACTCAATAAACTGGAATCTTCAAGCTGGGCCATCCACTCCCTTCTAAGCTTGTTTCTTCTCTAAACATGAGCTGGATAAACTAGACTATCTCTAAGTTATTTCTTTAATTAACTGACAAGGAATGATGATAAGAAGGTGAGCCTTGATGTATAAAATGTAATTCAGTAGTAACATGGCCCAAGCATTCAAACAAATTAATTAAAAAAACAGTTAATCTTGGTGCCAAGATTAAATGAGTAATGAAATACTCAGTATCAGTAATATTTACTAGAAAATGGGATCCCTACTAGCCTTTGAATTTAAAATAAATCTTCTTTCTTTTTGGAATACCTTAAGATAGACTTGAACTAAAGGATTGGAATTCACTTAATCTCTGCTTAGCCAAATTCTTCACGTTTTTCAAGACACAGCATAGCTGCCTCAATGCCATAAATCCAATGCTTCCCCATTTAAAATTCTAGTATACTTACCATTTAAAGATTTATACTGTCTTGTATTTGTCTCTAATTGCATTCTTTAAAGACTTTAATGATAGTAGAAACCACTGAGAGGGTGAGAAAACTGAAGTTTAAATTATGTACATTGTTCATAATCAAAGGAAAATGAGAGAATTTATCTGGTAGAGAGTGACAACATGCTTACTTTCACAAGCACAATTTAAAAATGTAAATATATTCAGCTGCATATGTGATTTCTTTCTTTCATGTCATTAAATACAGGATGTAGAAAATAGCACCCTACAAATGCTAGAGGAAAATCACATTACGCAATCTGTGTCCCTAAGAAGTTTTTCTCACATATTACAAATTTTGTTTTTTGTATATATAAGTGCAATAAGCTTTGTTTGTTTGTTTATTAAAAGAGCTTATTTCATATGTTGTTTCTGCTCCTATTTAAAGTACACAAATAAATAATTATACAAAACATTTTAAATATTTTTTAAAAACAAGAAAATATTAACAAAAGTGGAAAGCACATCTTAGAAAAGACAGAAGTTATAAATTAACTCCCTATTGATTAATATTCTATTAATTTCTGTAATTATGAAATATTTTAGTAATGAACAACATTGACCTCATGTCATTGCAAGATCTTTAGAGATTTTTAAATAATATAAGACCACTACATTTTATTTATATTTTATTCAGGTTATTTTTTATGTCTGTGAATTAAGGACTAATTTATCAAATCTTATTGTGTTCTCAGGGATTCTAACCACACCCCACTGCCTCCAGAAACCTGTTGGTTGGGTCAACATAATTGCACCAACCACCCGGTCTGTCTCTCTGCCTCACTTTTGTTCTACTCTAGTCTACAAATGGAGCCTAGTCACAAAATCCAAAATTAATCATTAAAATTTCCTGCTGACCATACATATGGCTTCTTAATACCATCAAGATAAAAACAAATGTTCTTAACACATCATGCAAAGCTCCATACGATCTTTCCCTGCGTAGTTAACCAACCTCATTTCTTCATACTCATACTCTGAGCTCCAGCTACATATTATTTCCTTAACACAAGTTCGTTTTTACCCATTGCTCTCTACACACATAGACTTTGTATTAAGGAAATACTTAAGATTTTCTATTTTATTTATTTTTTTAATTGTGAAAGCCCTTTGAACTTTATCTTCTGCTTTTTCTACATCAGTGAGGATGACCCTATAATTTTTCTTCTTAAATCTATCAATTTAGTGCATTACATTTTTAGATTTCCTAATACTGAAACCCTCCTTGCAGCCCTGGAATAAATCACACTTTGTCATGATGTCTTTTCTTTTAAATGAGTCATTGAATTCTGTTTGCTAGTATTTTACTTAATATTTCTGCTTTAATATTCATAATTAAAGTTAGCCTGTAGTTTTCTTCTTCACTGCAATCTCTGTTGGGTTTAAGGATTAAAGTTATTGTTGTTTCAATAATCAAATTTGGATATTTTCCTTCTCAGTCTATACTCCAGGACAACTTATGTTGCATCAGGATGATCGGACCTTTGGTAAATTTCCTCCATGAATTTGTGTGGCTCTGGGAGTTTTATGAGAGAGTTCGTAATCACCTTCCTTCTTCGCGCATTAAATTATTTTTCTATTCTATGTAATTAATTTGTTTCTTTCTAGGGTTTAGATTTTTAAATTTCCTTTACTTAGGTTAACTACTCTTTTCCCTATTTTATTGTGCTTCAGGAACTAGCTTATGGATTTATTTACACTGTTTTTGTCTTTCCCTTGGTTTTCCAACTTATGAAATTGTTCTATTAATTTTTTATCTGCTTTCTTTTAGTTTCATCTGGTATTCATTTTCTAGAATTTTAAGTTGAGTGAGTTATTCAGTAATTTTCATGCTTAAAATTTTTGTAAATATGTGTACCTTTTGCAATACATTTTCCTGGGAAAGGGCTTTAACTAAACTCCATAAATTTGGTGATCTTGTCTTTTCACTACCTATTTTGAAAAAAAGTCTTTAGTTTTGTATTCTGTTTTCTTCAACTCAAATTTATTTATATATTACTTATTTTTTAAAATAATTTATTCTGTGTGTTCAATTAGATAAACTGTTTTGGATGCAAAATTAAAGAATACAAAAATTACTGGAATCAATATTTGATCATTTTTTCAGACAAGGTTAACCAACGTATGTCATATTTTCAAAAGAACTATCTTCCTTAGTTGTTCTTAATTTATTAATCGACTACATATGCAACTTCTCATAAGGTATTTTTTATGAATTATGAGAGATTAGTTAGAAGATACCATTCAAAATTTGGTCATTACAATTTTCTCCAGTAAGTTCTTTTAAATTTATGAATATACAAAAAAAAAAGATAGAAGAAGTTTATTCACAGGTGTACCAGAAAATAGAATATTAAAAAATGTTGACAATATTTCACAACAAATAATGGCAAATAAACTTTCTTCTTCAGTTCCCTCCAGACATATATAACTAATCCTTGTTCTTCTGATTTTGAGTCAACAGTTCATTTCAGGAAATCATCTGCTTCATTAATAAATCTGGAATTCATGTCTCAGTCCCTATGTAAGAGACCTCTACTTCCAGAGACTATGTCATCTGGCACACGGAATGTGGGCTCATGACTCTAGTTGCTGTGTCAACAATCAACAGTACTTGTTATGGTCAAGATGGTGGACTAAATGCAGCTTGCACACGCTGCTCGCAAGGAGAGTATCCAAAGTTATGAGTAAATTCCCATCAATAGATGGAGCCTCTTGAAGAGAGCATTGTAAATCATCAGAGAGCAACAGTAGACACTCAGAGTGAAAGAGAGAGGGATGGGGAGATCCCGTTGCCAAAATTGGAAGGTACCTGGGGGTGGTGCCCACACATGAGGAAAAGACAGGGAAGAGAGCCCCAGGGCCCCATGGCCCCTGAGACATTGCAAACCGAGATGTGATTAGGGACCCCACCATCACGGCAAGCCTCTGCAGTGATCAGGGAATTGCTTGGAGAATGTGCAGTAATGTTGCACCAGACAGCAGGCTCAGCAGTGACCAACAAGCTTTTGTTCCTGGTTCATGGCATCAGACATCATTCTGAGCTCTCAAGTCCAGAGCACCCAGTATACACAGGGATTGGCTTCACTCACTGAGAAATGAGCAATGAGCTTTATTTTCTGTTTCTTCCAGGGGATCCAACCTCAGAAGCACAATAAGTTAAAAGGTTCTCAGGAAATGAGAATATTCTAATGAGATATGAACAATATATACCAGTGCATTCTAGGCAGAATTCACTGGTATATATTGTTTCTGTAAAACACCAATTTTCTTCTGAGCTAATTTTTTCTCTTTATTATTTATGATATTGCTCAGATTAATAATGATAATACACATTTACTTGCAGTTTCTTAAAATACGTAAACACATATTAAAATATCAGCTTCAAATATACTAATTTTTAGCATAATATAAGCAATTCATATATCTCATTGAATTTACACTTATTTATAATTTAATATGTTTGTATATAAACAAAAGAAAGTGAACAAAACTTTGCTTAATGACTATTTTGTTTTTCTCTATTTAGGAATTTTAATCTCCTTTAGAATTCGTCCAAATAATCTGGTTTACTTTTTAATTAATATAAAACAATCCAAGATTGTTAAGTCAATTTAAAATGTTATAAATTACATTTTGATTTTATATCTCAGAGTAATACGATTATTGTTAAAAACAGAGTAACACAATTACCTATAAAATGTTTGTCAGAGAGATGACATTTACCAACACTGCCCTCTGATTTAGCTCCTCCAGAGGCAGATGCCCAAAGACGGGAGCTCAAGTAGTTTATCCGGAAAATGAAGGAAACAGGAGAAGCAACGTGATACAGGGAAGGGCAGGCAATTATTAATAACAAACTTTGCTTTATCATGCTAGGTACCACTGTGGATCAATGGTGCTTAATTCTGCATATAAATTTCTTGGAGTCAGTGTAAAGTACATGCCCAGTGTTATCACGTCCAAGGAGCAAAGGAACAGGAATATTTTTTCATCAATTCCCATCAGGCATTGAATGAACAGAGCATCAATTCCCTGGCTCTTGAAGCCTGCTACATGGGTGGCAAGATAGGCTCTGGTGGCAAGAGAAACCCTTAGGCCAAGAAGGACATGTGTTGGCAGTCAGGGTGACATAACGAAATGGCAGGAGTCTGCAACGTGCTGGTAGCACAGAAAGCAACACTTCCAAACAACATCAGTATGAAGTCCTAAATATGATTGTATCCTCATAATTTTATGTATTTGGTGGAAACAACAATAACTGTGACTCCTCGAAAAACAGTATAGGAAACTTAGGAAGCTCAAAATAATTAAGCTATGAAAAACTAAACTTAGGTATTACAAAAATTAATATGCCATGTTTGCATTTTAGTCCAGACTTGACAAAATTAAGGCAAATATTTATAAGTGTTTTTAAACCAATATTATTTATGTAGTATTGTCTAAAGATTGATCTGGACTAGAAATATTTATATGTTTTCCTCTGATTTATTTTCCATGCATTGGAATATTTCAGGTATTTATTAGTGTAATTTTATGACTACTGATTTTTAGCCTAATGACTACTATTTTCTTTTATTCTTCCATCCAGCAATTGAACATTGCCATTAAATTATCACAGAAAGAGCAGGCAGTTTCTGTTAAAAGGTTATTTGTCATATGGCTTCCATATTTAAAGTATAAGACATTCAATTTTTTCTTCGTCCAAGAATTATGGAATTCTCTACCCTAGATTCAGTAAGTCCTTTTCGGTTTCTATTAAACCAGTCAGAACAGGAACTCCTTTAAATTTTGGAGATTTTATAATTAGCACTTATATCACTCTTTCAGAGTAAGAAATATTTTTAATTTTCCATATAACTTTTTTTGCCTTTAAATATTATGTGGAGTTTTTTTGGAAATTAAAAAGTTTGGGTTATTTGTTAATCATTTGAATTCATCAATATTTTTTCTTTCTGTGATTTGAAAGATAAGATTTTATGTCACAGATTAGAAAATTTTTTAAGTTAAGATGAAGACTGTATTTGTCATAGTCACAATTGTCTAGCCTGAGATCAGGGTATGTCTCCACAGTGTGCTCAGGAAGCTGGCCTACCTTTAAAACATGCAGATTATTGGGCCCCATCCCTAGAGATTCTGATTTATTAGGTCTGAAATATAATCCTGTTTTGGCTTAAGAACGATGACTATAAAGTTTGGATACCTCATTTAGTTTAAAATAAAGCAGTACTCAGGAAACATAACACTCATTATTGGATAACTTGCCTACTCTGCTCCCTATAAACTCTTTAAATAGCAATGTAGATAGGGTCAACCAAAGAAACATCATCCACAAAAATTATTGAGGTATGTGGAGATAACATAGCAATTGATTTTTGAGCACTCCCTTTTTAATTAATTAATAAAGCATTGATGACATATTAAGCCATCAGCCTTGTCTCTAGGTGGCAGTGCAGAAGGTGATATTTTCTATCAGTGAAATGGTGCAAAGGGCTAAAGCCCAGTGAGCAATGGAGTTGAGTTAAAATGAAGGTTTGCACAAAGAATAGGATGATGAAATATGTTACCATTGGCAACTAAAATTGTAATGGCATTTTATAATTCATAAACCATGATTTTCTCATTTGACTCTAAAAATCATACAGTGAAGTGTTGACATTTTTATTCCCACAATTTAGATGAGGACTGCAAGGTAAGAGTGGTTCCAGCAAGTGCCTGCCAGAGCTTGCACAAAAGTAAACGATATGCTCAAGACCTGGGAGCTCATCTTCCAATTCTAATAAACTGAATCACGCTACACCCATAGTAAAGCTTCCAATGAACACATAAGTAAAGTCAGGGGATTTTATTTGGGTGTAGCATATTTGGGTGGAGCAAGGCTGAACACACTCCAGAGGAATTGTGGGACATTTCAGTAAGTATGCTTATATAAATAAAATTATATAGTCATAATTTTATATGATATATTATGTATATTATATTGTGCATGTAATATATATTATATGTATATAATTAGTAGTATATAATTATTAACATAATATTTTATTGCAAATAAATATTAATATTCTGTGTCTAGGACTCTGAAAGAATAAAGTCATGGATAATGAAGCAAGCACGTTTAACGTCAGACAGAAGAGGGAGATGTTTGGTCACTTGTGTGGTTGTGGAATGGCCTTGACTCTGTCATGGTACATGCCTGTGCATGGCCATCTTTCTCTGCCTTGTTGATACTCTGTAACTGTTGTTTAAGCCCAGTTGAGAATATCATGGGAAAGCTGGGCATCTCTTTCATATTCTCATATGGGTAGAATGTATTTAGAGAGTTTTTTAATACTAAGCAAACACAAGCATAAAGCCATTTTTACCTGGTAAGAAAATATAGTGGTTCATAGAACTTTATCAAATAAAAATTATTTTGATGAAGAAAAATTCTGTGTATACTATCTTTAATTAAAGCATAATACAAATGCTCCTTGACAGTCTGCCCTAAATGTACTCAGAACATTATATTAGCTTACAGTTGGGCAGAATCATCTAACACAAAGCTTATTTTATAATAAAATGTTCTATTGAACATGTATTGCTTTTCTACCATCGTAAAGTTGATAAATCATAAGTTGAACCATCATAAGTGAGGACAGTCTGCATTTTGTGTGTTCATGATAAAATATAATTCATTATTTTTGCTGTAACAAAGTTTTTCTGCTTTTTTTAACTGAAACCTATAGTCAAAAAAGAAACAAATTATTTAAGGCTTGGATACCAGAAATAAATAAATAAATAAATGATTCATTTGCTCACTGAATAAGCCCAAGGATATTTGGAGACAACAATAATTTGGGAAATGTTTTTTAAAGGAAGTGGTTATCATCTATTTGATCATCAAAGACATAACTCTATGATGGATGCAATTCAGAGATTTAGGGGCCTAAAAGGAATGAAAATTAATCTGAGGCAAAAAAATACATGACAAGATGTTTCTTAAACACTGTAAAATTTGTCAGATATGTTTCTTAACATAAGCCTTCATATGTAGAGTAAAATGCTTCACACTGAAGATGATTAAAAGGCAATTACTGTTTGTAAGTCATAACATAAAAACTGTACTCACCATCAAATTGGTATTAACTGATCAACACATCCGTGCACATATAAGAATAACATCTATTGGATGTTGGGCGGCGGGGGAGGGGGGAGGAGGGAGAGGGGACGGGCATATGCATACACTAAGAGTGCAATGCGCACCACCCGAAGGATGGACATATTTCAAACTCAGACTTGGGGGGGAGGGGGGCATGGGCAACACACATAACCTAAACATCTGTACCCCCATATTATGCTGAAATAAAAAATAATAAAAAAAAAGAATTCCAATCAGAATACAATCTGTATTTGACATGCTAATATATCTTATTATAGGAAACTTGGTAAATTCTCATATTAATTTAAATATTTTATTTACATAACAACCTAGCATTTTGAGAAAGAATCCACTTTAGTCATCCTGTTTATCTTTGTATATGGCTGTCTCTGACAATTTTTTGCTAATAAATTTTTGGTTTCTGAATGTTCATAAGAACATGAAACTATAATTTCCTTTCTCATGTTGTTCTTATCTACTTTTGGCACAAAGTTTATGTTTGCTACATAAAAACAATCAGGAAAGTTTTTACTATTTCTCTTTGTAAAACTTTATGTAAGATCAGAATTTCCTGTTCTTCAACTGTTTAGTAAAACTTGCCTATTAAACGATTTGGACCTGATGTTTCCTTTTGGGGGAGGTTTTTAACTACTGATTATAAAATAAATTTTTTAAAGATTACAGGACTATTCAAATTTTTAATTTTTTCTTCAGTTTTTATATTATATGTTCATTTTAAGCTAATTTTATAGGCTAGTTATCCTACAGATTATATTTTTATATCACTGATGTACTTATAATTGTCTTATTTTTCATATATTATATGGCTTATTTGTACCTTCTCTCTTTTTTTAACTTAATTTTGGCAGGATTTTGTCAATTATTTTAACTTTTATTATAGAACTTTCATGTTGTCAATCTTTTCTATTGTATGTTTGTACTCCATTTAATTAATTTGTTTCTACTCTTTCTTCCTTTCTATATTCTTTATTTATTATAACTTTGAAGTGGGATGCTTAGTCCATTAATTTTCAGCTTTAAGTCTTTGCTAACATAAACATTCCATTGCTTATACATCTCCCTAAATACTGCTTTAACTGACATTTCATGTATTTTGATATATAACATTTTTATTATTATAGAGTTCTAAATATTTTCTGATTTTCCCTGTGATTTCTTCTTTGAACCCTGAGTAATTTAGGAGAGATTTAAGTCCCTATATAGATTTTTATAAAGTCATCTTTTTATTGACTTTATGTTAATTACTTCAGAATCACATAATGCAGTCTCTGTGATACAGATTAAGTATTTGAGAATTGATTCATGCCTAATATATGGTCACTTTTTATGAATTCTCATGTATACTTGAAAAGAATATGTAGTCTCTAGTCATTGAGTACTTAGAAATTTTATTGTTCAAATCTCCATCCTAATATTATTTTTTCATTATTAAAATTTCATTGAGAGAGGGTATATTAACATTGCCCATAATGGTGATGTATTTATCATGTTCTTCTTGCAGTTCTAACATTTGCTTTGAGTTTTTAAAAGCGTGTTAATAGTGGCATACTTAGTTTAGAAGTGGTTACATCTTCAAGATGAATTGAACATGTGTCAGTATATAATGGTTATATTTATCTCTGGTAATACAAGCTGTCATTTTAGTAGCATTTCCTGATATTCCTTTTCTTGTAATTTCTCTGTAACCTTTCCGTGATCTTATGTTTTAAGTTGTGATTCTTCTAAACAGCATATAACTAAATTTAAAAAAAAAAATCTTGTGGGACAACTTTGGTTACTTCCCAGAGAATTTCGCATCTTTGTTTTGGATATATTTCTACCATTTTGATCTGTGTTTTCTACATCTGTATTTCTTCAGTGGTTACAGTCCATGTAGTTTAAGTACTTCTTTTCGAGTTAGTCATAGCATTTTATTTTTCTTAGAAATTGTCCATGTCATCTAAATTTTCAAATTTATTGGAATGTGGTTATCAATACTATTGTCTTATATTTTAAGTCCTGCCATCTCTGTATGATAACTGTTGTGTCCATTAACACTGTGTTCTCTCTTTCTTTTGACTTCGTTGATCTTCTTTATGGTATTTTTTTCTGTTTCATTAATTTCTGTTATCCTGTCAATGATCTCCGTTCTTTTACTTTGTTTGAATTTATAGTTTCTTTTTCTAGTTTATTAGCCTAAAAAACTAGCTTACTAATTTTCAGCTTTTAAAAGAATAAGGATTAAAGGTTATAAATCTCACTTTCCACTATACCCACAATTTAATCCACAGTTTTTATTATGTTTTGTATGAAGTTATTTTTTTGAGATAATTTTAGATTTACTCGCAGTTCTAAGAAATAATACAGAAAGATCCCATATACCCTTTATCCAGTTTCCCCCATTTTAATATCTTCCAAAACTCTCGTGCAATATCCCAATCAAGTCATTAATTAACATTGACACAGTCAAGAAACAGGACATTTCCAACACAACAAGGGCCCCTTCATGCTGCACTTTTATAGCCATATTCAATTCCCTTCCACCCTCATCCTCTTCTTAACACTGGCAGTCGCTACTCTGTTATCCATTTTAAACGTTTTATCCTTTCAAGAATGACATATAAATAGAATCATACAGTATATAACCTTTTGGATTGGATTTTTTTTTCATTCAAGTTTAATTCTCCAGAGATTCATCCAGGTTGTTGCAGGTATACCCTTTTATTGCTGAGTAGTAATCAATGGTGTGCAGGTCCTACCGTTTGTTTAACCAACCATTCACTCATTGAAGGATACGTTGGTTATTTCCAGTTCGGGGTTGTTATATATGAAGCTGCACTGAACATTCACACAGAAGTTTCTGCATAAATATTATTTGCACAAAAATCTGTACACAAATGTCTATAGTAGATTTATTTTTAGTATGTAAGTAGTTTTTAATTTATTAGAATTTTGTTGTTAACACATGAGTGGTTATTTGGAATTTTAAAAAATTATTAATATGCATGTACATTTATGTAGGGTTATATATTTGTTGTTGACTTCTCTCTTCTCTCTCCAGATATACAGAAGGTAGATAGACAGACATATATGTGTGTATTCATGTTTTTAAATTAGTGGAGTCCTTATTTAATCAATTTTATGTTTCCCATGTGTGCTTGAGAGGAATACGTAATTTCATTTCTAAATGTAGTATTCTTTATATTTCTCTTAGATCATATTAATTTTATTATTAAATCTTTTAAATCCTCATTAATGGTTTATATGCTTGATTTATCAACTACCGAGACATGTAAAATCTCCCACTATGATGAGTCATTTGAAAAATTTTCCTTCTAATATAGTCAAGTTTTATTTAATATGTTTTAACCTGCTTTATTTGGTGCATGCAAGTTTAGGATTATTATATCTGTCTAGTGAATTTATCCTCTCATCATCAGATAGTTTCATTATTTTTCACAATAATGATTTGGGTTGGTTTGTTTGCCTTAAGGTCTGTTTTGTCTGATATTATTATAACTACTTTTTATTATCATGGAGTTCTAAATATTTTCTAAATATTTTCAGCTCTCTTTTGGCTAGGTTTGCCCATAATATCTTAATCTATTTTTAAAAATCGTATGGATTTTTTCATCTCTCTACTTCTAACCTCTTTGCATTCTTATGTTTGGGATGTGTCTCCTAGAGAGCCTGGTGCTTAAAAAATAAAATAAATATTTTTATTATAAAATATAGTACAAATATAGAAAACTAAATATAACAAATATGGAGCTAGTCATAATATTTATGAAGCAAATAGTTTCGGCATCAGCATTCAGGTCAACAGATACAATCTGTTGGCTACTCTTTAATACCTGTTCAGGCACAAAATTCTTTCTTTCCCCTCAACGTACCTGATATGTTGACTTATGATAGCCACTTTCTGCTTTTCTCTGCCTCAGCTCTGAGATCAACTACTTCTCTAAGGAGGCCTAGTTCCTTTTAGGTGATATGATATTTAGAAACCAAGATCTGGATGCTAGTTCTGTTCATTATTACTCAGACGTCCTGTCTTCCAAGTCTCAGCAGACAGAGTTTGGAAAGATATGTATGTATAGAAACTCATGCATAAACACATTATCTATCTATCCATCCATCCATCCATGCATCCCTTCTGATATTTCTGATTCCAATTCAAAAAGATTCATTGTTGCCTTACCAATTCTGGCCATTTCATATGAGTTCAAAATAAAATATCTCTTGAGTGCATACAAAAACTTCTGATTTAAATTCAGGACTACGAGGTCTCCTATCTCACATCTGGATTGCCTTTCTTCTTCAGCAAGGACCCTGGTTCTCAAGGAAATAAGGGTAAAATTGAATTATAAAATCATGCTTTTTTCCATATTGTATAATTAATAGCTTCAGAATAACTGTAATGATTCCAATACTAGGTCCATTTATTTGATTATTGAAGTAGTAAATTTTTTATAGCTCCTCTTCCAATATTCTTGCATTTTTAATAGTTATACTTAATCTAGATTGTCAGGGCATATAACCATTCAATACTTTTTGCCATACAATAAATATTTATTTAATGTTCACCACCAGTCCTTTTGCTGATGTCTCTCTAATTGTGTTGGTTACTGAAGCTCATTCTTAAGTAGATTCGTTAGGAAGAACCCATGAGAACAATATTCTCTAATTTCCTGCATGTTGATAGCAGTTTGTCTGCAGTTTTTAATGCTTGAAAGTCAATCTTGCTGTATACAAAGTGCTTGGCTCGCATTTTTTTTTTTTTACTTGGGTATAATAAATATATCACTTCATTTTCTTCTGGCAAAAAGTATTGCTGTAAAAAGTCTGATAATAATCTGATTTTCTTTCCTTCATATATGACTTAGTCATTTTTCCTGGAAGCATGAAAGAACTATTTTATTTTTAAGTGCAAAAATTTTACTAAAATGTGCCTCAGTGTTGGCCATCCCAGGTTGATGTTCTCAAGTAGGTGTGATGCACTATTTGAGAAATATGTAATTTTTATTGATGTTATTTCAAGAAAGCTTTCTTGAAATATACTTTTTGATATCTGTGTCCTTGTTTTGGGTTTCTTCTTTGGGCATTCTAGTATAGCTGTGATGATCTTCTTAGCCTGTCTTCTAACTTGTTTATTTTATTTTGAATCTAGTTACCTCTTGCCTTTTTAAAAGTTCCCTCCTTTAACCTCTTTTTCTCCAGGAACTATCTGTTGTGTTGATTCACTCTTGTGCTGTTACTTCTAGCTCAATCTTCACTTTTGAGATACATTTTCTTAAATTTCTTATTATTTCCTGAGTCCTATGACTACATCCCGGGTTTTTCAATCACGATTTTTGGGTTGGTCATTCTATGGCAAGGTAATCTATGAATTTTTCCAACCGTCTCTGAAGATGTTTATGGTCTTCTGAAATTTTCTGCAGTAACTTTTGGTGTCTTTTTATTCTTTTTTATTTATCCTACATAGGATTAACTGGGCTTCCTGAAATTGAGAATTGTTGTCTTTCATCCATGCTGAAAAGTACTTAGCTATATCACTTTGAAAATTGCCACTTCTCTCACTCTCTACTTATAGAATATATGTGTGAGACTCTCTCATCCCACTCCCATATTTCTTGACTCCTTTTCATGTTTTTCTTTTTTGGGTTTTTGTCTCCCTGGCTACATTTAGGGACCTTATGAAGTTCTACCTCCAAAGTCATTAATTTTCCTCTTATGTATGTCTCATTTCCTTTATAATGTGTCTACTGAGTTTGTAATTTCCTATCTAAATTATATTTGTTTCTTTTAAAATTATGCCTATCAACATCTGTTACTTTCTTGATCCATTATCCCATCTTTTATTTCTTTAAATGCTTTTGCCATATTCAGTCTTTCACTGAGGGCATATCATTTCAAGTGCATAAGTTTTATTGAGGGCGGGTTCTTATTAATAGTTCCAATTCCCCCTATGGCTGGTAAAACTCAAGCACTAGGTTATTTTTATTGGGAAATTCCCCAAGGACAAGCAGTGCTTTACGTTCACTTATTACTTTATTCTCAGCTCTCTTTTCACTTTGTCCTCTGGATATGTTCCTTTATTACACAAGCATAATAATTCACTTAAAAATCACACTTGTCATTTCCCAGCCTACAGGTCATGGTTACAGGATTTTTTAGAATACCTAGTTTTCAATATTGGCCATAATGGAAGTAAGTTGGGTAATTTCCATATGTAGTTGTAATTCCAAGAGTTATAGTTTCCTAGAATGAAGAAACCACAGCAAAAAGGCATAGGCAGAAAACATGGAATCTATGTAGCTGCTGTTGGCTGAAGTTTTTCTTGCAATAATTTAGCAAGAAAATGTTCATAGGGATGGTACTCATGAAATTGTGTTCAATAATGTCTGTCTCTTGCATTTATATGTGAATGGGAATTTGGCTGGTTACAGATTTTCAGAGGCAAACTTTATTTCTTTGAAATTTTTAAAGATATTATTCTACTCTCATTTAACATTTAATGATAGCATTTAATTAAGGAAAGTGTTTTGTTTTAAATTTTATAGGCCATTGATGTGTTTGTTGGGACACCAAATGATTCCTTGTTAAGATTTAAAATCTGTATTTTACTGTGATATATCTTTGGAATATTTTGAAAAATGTTTTCCTAAAACATATTATGTTCTTTCATTCTTCAGATTTAAGTTTTCTTTAATTAATTACTGTAGCAAATTCTTGTTTTCTATCTTTAAGATTTTTTTGTATTTTGTTTCCTCAGTTTTTTTCTTTGGGGCCACCAATTATGAGTATGTTAGATTTCTTTGTCGTCCATGTTTATCATTTTCTCTCTAATGTTTTGTTGACATCCACATTTCCTTTTCCTCATGCTCTTAATGGTTTTAGGAGTACTCATTCTTCTTTGCAATGCTTTCGGTATGGCCCCTTCATTCCTAGGATGGTTTTATTTTGCTGTAGTACTTCAGTCCTGCTGTAAGCAAGATCACGTTTTATCCCCAGCTTGATCTTTCTCTGTGTCGTATTTTTGGTGGAAAAAAGTGATTGCTTACTTTTCGTTTTAAATTAATGGGGATACATTCAGTCACAATTTTTATTTTATCTTTGGCAATACTTTCTAGTGTTTTTTTTTTTTTAATTTGCTTTTTTCCCCCTATTCTTTTCCACAATTTTATTGTATTATTTTTGTGTGGAACTTATGTTGGTTTCTTTTAAAATAAATATTATTACCAATTTTTGATTAGGTTGAGTTCTACTTGCATGAGCTACTTATAGAGAGTTTTACTGGAAGTAGAGCAGAACCATGTTCTCAGCTAGCAGGAGCTCTCCCCAATTCATAGTAAAATTCCTTACGGTATAAAGTGCGGGTTGGTATGTTAGTCATTTTAGCCAGCAAAGACCAGCATTGTAAGATTCAGTCTCTTTTCCTCTGTTGCACTAACAGACTGGCTCCTTGGTTCTTTATTCAGCCCTTCTTTCCTTCCTTGATTCTCTGTGGTGCCAAAGTATATCCAAGTGTTGTTCCACCCATGTGTTCTATCCCTGAAATTTACATCAAAGGAATGATTTGCTTTGCCTGTTAGGGCACGCTACCTATCTTGCAAGCCTGCTGACTTTATTAAAGGTCTGTAGCCACAGAAGTCTTCTCTCAGCACCTGACCCTTCACGTGCACACTGCATCCCTTCCTTATGCTTATTGTCTGGCTTAATATATTCTTTCTATTGTATTTCAGTGCTTGCCTTTGCTTTTCTTCTGATTTTTCTTTTTATGGTGAGGGGAAAAAAAAGCAGAAGGGGCAGAAGGATCTTTGCTTTCTCAAAATCAGAAGTCTGTTTCTCACCTTTCTTAACAACCTTTGATATGGAAAAATGGTGGAGGCTTTTCCCAAGTTTAAGTAGATTGTAGGCTGTCCCCAAATATGTCATTTGTAATTAGGTTATCTGGAATTTGTAATGCTTTTTTTTTTTTTATAGAAACCAAGTTATAAACGGTAGCTAGCAACCAAGACCAGCTTTTCAAAAGTGTTTAGCAGGATACATTGTGCTAACAGCATTATTCTGGCTTCACAGAACTACCATTTATTAAGTTATTTGTACGGAAAAATAAATTCCAAGGTCTAGCTGGTAGAATATGGAATCTTTTAAAATGCAAAATGCAAAGCTATGTCACTCTCTTGCTTAAAACCCGTCAATGGTTTCCTATTGTTCATAGGCTAGGGATAAAATCTTAACATGGCCTAGTAGGCCCATAATCTGGCTCCTGTTGGCTCCTCTAATTCTGAGCCATTATCCAAATGTCCTTGTTTTTGTCCTTGTTTTTGTTTTTTGGGATATGTTATGCTTATTATAGCTCTGGAGCTTTTACATACTTGGTTCCTTTTGCCTAGAATGTCTATCTCTCACATTTTGCCTTTTAATGCTTTCCCACCATTCAGAACTAAGCTCAAATTTCATTGACTTGCATAGCCTTCACAGACTTCAAAATAGGTCAAACAGGCCTGCCATATACATTCTAAGAACATCATGCTCTCTTGTCTTTATGTTCACTATTATAATCCCAACACCTCTCACCATGCCTGGCACATAGTAGATTTTCAATAAATATGTGTCATTAAATGAATGGATAAATAAATAGATATTTTGTGTCAAAAACAAGCACTCTTAAATTCAAACCTATTTACCTGAAGCCAAGGAAACTTTTCTGTCCTTTACAATTCCTGACACCCTGGCCTGAGTGTCTTGGGTCTGGGTGTCAGCTGGATCATTTCTATGTTACATAGAATCCCAAGTTTCATTCTCAGGATGACCAATGCTATAAAGTAGTCCTTATTACAATTAAGTACAAACTCTGAAAAGTCGTTAAAAACAGTTCACTATCTGATTCCTCAGAGGGTTACAGCTTAAATACCTGAAATATAAACACTGAAATATAAAATCAATTGCATTATATGACTGTATAGTTTTAGATGTCTCTACCTTAAACATTCTAGAACTGTGGCCTTATATCCTGAATTTTTCTGGAATAGTTTCATTTTTTTAAATAGACTAGGCTCTTGCTCTTAGAAAGTCCATCTCACCTGTCAGGCTTGGTGCCCTGGTTTTTGTGTTCATAAAACCTGACCACTATCCATTTATGGTCCTGTCACTCATCCGTTTGTCAAAACTGTCCTTCTGAACCCTTGTATGCTTCCTGCTGGGGCTAGCTCTTGGAGAAAAAGTTTAGAGAAGTTTATAACTCTCAATGTGAAACAGAACTGAGTTTTTTTTTTAATTCTAAATCAACTTGCTCAAGTTTCGGTGCATAACCCTGATTCAGTTTCCTCACCTGTAGGATGGTGCATGACACTTTCTAGGTCCTCAATAAAGATGTATGGAATCTAATTTCTGAATTCAAAAGAGGAAGGGCAATTTCCCCAAAAGAATGTTAGTGAAAAGGTCTGTTTGGCCAAAAAGGTATCTGAGGTTGAAATCCCAGTGAATAGCATGGGAGAGGGCACCCTGAGACTGCCACTGTCTAATGAGCTATGTGAAACAAGAATGACCAAATGTGAAGGGAAGAATGAGAGAATAAAGAGCCTACTGTTGATAGTAATTATCATCAAGTTTGGAAACACCCCCTGGGGGCCAAGCTCAAAGTAAATTTGAAAAAAGTGAAGAAACCACCTTTTATCCCAAGCAACTTATTAGGGCAAAAAGATGAGTTGGTATGTTTGTCATGTGAGCATAGAATGGATATTTTATTAAAATGTTAGTATCTGAGCCACTGTGAAAGGGGTTTAGTTAACTCATTCTTTCCCCCCCCCATCTCTCTGATTTCTTGTCCTTTGATTTCTTGACATGATGGAGGCTAGAGAATGCTACTATTTAATAGAAACATTCTTTGTCCATGAGCAAATCAAGCCTGTTTGTTAGATTGGGCCGTGTTGAAATGGGATGAGTTTATAAGGCTGTGGACTTGCTGCTTGCTTCCAGGTTTGAGTTGATTTCATCTATCTTGAGAAAAGAGAGGGTTTGTATGTAGGCTGATGAGACTACTTCCACAGATGCAATGAGAAATTGAGGTGATTCACTGAAGCAAGACCTGAGGAGTATCTCTGGGCTGAGACCAGACTTCTAAGGATCACCTTCCTTTACAGAAGGTGGGGACCAATCAAGCACTCCCATGAACCCTTGCTGTCACCAGGCCATCACTGCTCAGTTGCCGCATGCCTGATGCATGCCAGGCACCCTGCAACACACAGCCTAGTGGGCAAGGCAGACGCAATTACAACACAATGTGTTAAGTGTTGGAGGAGGTATGAACCGCTATGTGAGTTTTGAACTGGGAGCAGTTGGCTTAGCCTGGAGATACTGGGGAAGGCTTTGTAGAGGAGGTGACTTTTGGGATTAGACTTATGGGAAGAAGAGTTAATCAGGTCAATCTGGGAAAGGGAAATTGAAATCCCGAGTATAGTGTTTTGTACTCTTCATGTTTGTGAAAATGCATGTGCTTTTCCTGTGGACCAAAGCTTCTTTCTGATCCATTAGCTTGTCCAACCAGAATCACTCCAAGCTATCAGCTGAGGCCAAAGGGAAGGGGAACAGGGTGTGAGATTCAGGCATCCAAGTTAGCAGTAACTGTGCACTCACAAGCACTGCCTCTTGTTTGGTGGGGCTCAGGTGGGGCCCAGGACTTGCTTTTTTAATGAGAACCCAGGATAAATTGGATATCAGTGGTCCCTGGAGAAACATGGCCCTAGAATCTTCCCTGTGACACAGTGTCCAGTACAATGTTCCACATCTTAAACTCAACACAAAACAGAGGAAACACTTGTTAAATAGAGAAACAAACAACTTCATCACTAAGAGTAAAATGAGCAAGTATGACTCCTACTGCCAATTGTTCCTGGCATGTAGATTTGACCCACCTTTGGTTTGGAAGATACCTTTTTTGGAATCCAGGAAAGTTGGCAACTTAAAATCTGAACATTACAGATATGTTAATATTCAACGAAGTGCCAACTGTGGTTTTCTTCAGGGGTGAAACTTTCTCTTTTTATGCTAAGCTGTGATGTTTTGAAATGTTAGCATTTTGCAATGAGTGTATCTCCTTTTGTATTCAGAAGAGAAGAACAAACATCACAGAAAATTGAAAATTTACCTATGCAGTGGATAGAGGGCAATTTACTTTGTTAAAAGGCATTATGAACAGGCAAAAGGGCATCATCAAAAATTGGGAAAGAAAGGAGGCTTCTATCATTTGATTACCTTCTTATTATTGATTATTGCTTTTATTTGGGGGTGGCAGATGTGCCTGACTCACTGTGGTGGACAGACATTAATAAGACTTCAGTGGCCATTCTCAGAACTCATTTAGCATATACATATTGAATGCCTCCTGGCCACCAGGCCCCTGTGCCTCCTGCCTCCAACAATTTCATTTGGGGTATAGTCCACCTTGAGTGCAAGTGGCTGTCAGTGGGATCCAGACTGTGGGTAGATGCTCAGGAATAAGGCCACGTGAAGGGACCCGGTGTAGGATCAAGGACTCCCAGTGCTCCCGGGAAGTATGTCCCTCTAGGAGACAGTCTTCACTTTGGACAGGTGTTGGCTATCCTCCGCGGTCTTACAGATGCAGCTTCACAGCACACAGAGCTAGAGGGAACCTCAGACCTCAGATGGAGGCGAGCCCTCTAGTTTTTCTGCAGGGAAAACTGAGACACAGAAAAGGGAAGGCACCTGAGGGGTGGTGCTAATATCTGTCTGCTAGAGCTAGAAAGATGGGCATGATGGGGTCCTCATCTTCGTGGATGTCTGGTGGGACAGAGAGATGCCTAAACTAACAACTTCACTATAGTGTGGTAAGTGGTATAATTTTGTCTGGGATCAGGCAAGGCTGTAGGGAAGAAAGGAGGCCATGCTGTGTGTGTTTGCCTGGCTCATGCCTGGGGACAGAGAACACAGCCTCCTGTTTACAGCCCCATGGAGGAGGGCATGTGAGGAGGGCATGTGATCAGCCACCATAGGTTCGTGGCTTCAAGTTCCAAGTTTGCTAAGTTCTTTGAGCCTGAGTTTCCATCCTGATAATCCTCACCACATAGGGGTTTTGTGAGGCTGATATAATGGCTGCACAAGGGTTCAGCACAAAGTCGGATTTCAGTGCACAGTATAATTCTGGAAGTCCTCCAGGGAGCCATTCATCCCACATCCTTCTATAAAAGGGCTATGCCCAGCTGTGGCCAGTTCCATCTTAAATAAAGGAAAAGGTTCTAAGAAAGTATATTTGCTTCTTTGTGTCTTAACCACCTCTTCAGTCCTGAGATTATCACCCAAACGTCTGTCCCAAGGCCCTGGGAGGTGCTTAGGCTTGGTTAGCCTTGGGCTCCAGGTACAAACCCAATCCTTTCAATGCAGACCTCTTCTTCCCAGAGCAGACCTACAGCTCAGGGGGGAGTGGCCCACAGTCCCCACCCCCCAGCAAAGGTGCCCCTTCAAGCCCCATAGCTAGCTGTGCAAATGATTTACCTTTTACAGCAGGGAGAGGGATGGGAGCCCCAGTAGCTCCCTTTAATGCAACTGGATTAATTGCCTGCTCAGAAAACAGCTCGATTCTAAATGCTCCTAAATGGCCTCTAATACCTGTAATCTTTCCTCCGCCAAGTTGCCCTGCTGCATTACTAGAGTGGGGCTGGTTCTGGGAGCCCATTTGCTTAGTAAACAGCAGGCAGCATTATGGGAGACCAGGGAAATCAGGCTCAGTTCCAAGGGAAGGCTGCAAAATTGATGAAAGCGCCACTGGCCTATTCACCAGCCTAATTTTATTCCAGAAAATCAAGCAGAGGAATTTGGGCTGACCTGTTCCACAAACTCAGTGTTCCTTTGCAGGACTGGGTAATCCAATGTGAGTGTGCCGCTGGCTGTCAACCCAGGCTCCTTCCTGGCTGGGCAGTGAGGTGTCCCTCTTGGAGACCTTGCTCCTCTTTCTAAAGGCCACAGAGGGAGCTGACAAGGCACTGGGATACCTTTAAGTCAGTCAGCTACCTGGAAACCAGGAGTAGGTTGGGGGTTGGCATTGGAAAGGCAATGTGTTCTTGCTTTGGGGGCACACTTATTTGGTGAACAGGTGAGCATCACGTCACAGCTAAGAGAATGGACTCTGGTTGATACCCTGGCTCTGTTGTTACAAGCTATGTAAATTTGGGCAAGTCACCTCTGGGCATCTCAGTTTCCTCATCTCTAAAATGGGGATATTATAATAGCACCTACTTCAGGGAGTTATTGTAAGCATTAAATACCTTAGTAAACGTAAGTTGCCTTGGGAGGATCTGGCTCATGGTAAATGCTGTACACATGTTTGCTTTCATCGTCTCAGCATCACTGCTTTCAAGCAGGCAGGTGAATGGCTTCCCTGAGCCTCAATCCCTTCTTCTGTAAGCTGGGGCAATGGCTGTTGTGCAGAGGAACAGAGATGAAGGGTGCACAGGCATGCATGGCACTGAGATACCCGCCGAGCATTCCTCTCCCGCCCAGCAAACGTTGAACATTTGGCCAAGCCACCTTCTCATGCACACCACCACTCCCAAATGCTGCTTCTCACACAGCTGCCCTCTGTATCCATGTGTGTAGTTTCCATAGTGACCCACATGGAGCGCTGAGGGGAGACAGGTCACCTGGCTGGGGAGGCAGGTCGGGAGAGGGTGGGCCAGGCCTCCCTGGAATGCAAAAGATGGGTAGACGGGTGTCTTCATTCCCTCCCTTTAGGCCAGTAATGGGGAGGATCAGGGAAAGAAATCAGGATGTGTTTACTCGAGACTTCCAGCATTTGAGCCTGCCACTGCCTCCACTGGGAGCTGTCTCCACACCAACGTCCAGCCACGAGTCCTTGGCAAACAGATACCAGCAGAGAGTGTGTGTGGATTTCCATAAGGACAGCATCTTACATGACAAAGGCATCAATATTCAAAACCAGGGCACTGCAGACCATACCGAAACAACACTGGGGTGGATATCAACAATATCATTAGTGACCTCACTACCGAAAGCCATGTTAGTCCTCACTCTGCAGATGTTTTCCTCTTTAGACCTCGTATAGATGCCTGTTTCTCCACTTACTAGCTGCCACGGGATCAATCTGTTTCAATTGTTTCTTCCATAGAATGGGGCCAACCATCATACCTACCACATCAGGTGATTGCAGGACGGAAGGAGCTTATCAACAATGCTCAGTGTTTATTGAACACTCAGGATGCACCTGGCGTTGTGCTAAATACTTGATGCATTTATTCTGTCTTATTGAATCTTCCCACTACCCACTGGAGGTGAGCCCTGCTATTAATCCCTATTATGTAGATGAGAAACGGCGGGAAAAGGAGGTTAATGAACCTGCCCAAAGTCATATAACTAGTAAATAAGGAGCTATTTGCTAAGTTCCTAGCACACAGTAAATACTCAATAAACACATAGTTGTTTTGAAAACTACCATTTCAATTCTTGGGGGAGAAAAGGGCTCCTGGCCTCAGGCAGGTACCAGATTAGTAGAGTGGCTGATGGGACCAGGTGGCCAATGCCTGAGAACAGCCCTGGCAGTGATGGAGCCCTGTATAAAGAGGCTGAGTGCATTTCTTTGGGGTCCCTACGGTGGGGCAAGGTTTGAAGTAGAATTGATTCAGGCAGTACTGGTTGCTGGAGACTCAGTGCCTACTCCACGGCTGCCGGGGGAGGCCAGAATAGATCAGAGGCAACACACAAACAGCAGGGACTGTCAGAAGTCACTTTAGCATCCGGGGTCACAGTGACCTCATCTGCAAATTGCACATACAGATACCTGCCCTGTGTACTAATAGGAGGCTCATGGGGATTCAGCAAGATTGGCCAGACCAGTTATTCCTCACAATCTCTCAGGAAGGAAGCAGTGATCTCCTGGACTAGGTTTAAGGCAGAAACAAATGCCTCACCAAGCAGAAGCCTGAGAGCTCTGCCTGGGGCAGGGATCTGAGTGTGTCATTTTTGACCACTACATAAGCAACAGCTTCCCATGTGCCAGAAAGATTTTATTTTTCAAATCAAAAGAGCAGCTAACATTTCTCAAAAGCTGCCTATGCCCTACACATTATCTCTTTTAATCCTCACAATAATACCATAAGAGAAATCTTATTCTGATTTTACAGAAGGCAAAAAACTGATATTCCTAAGAAACTAAAAGACTCACCCAATGGTAGATGGCTGACAATTTGGAGCTCTAGGTTTGAACCTAAGACTATCTACCTCCAGCAGTCTTATCGATGATTTTTATTCTACCTTTGGCTCCTAAGGCTTCTTTACACTAACTCAGTACACCTGTCAGGAGACACCTGTATTACTGTGAGTGAATATTTTACCATGATTCACCTCATGGGCTAGGAGGATGTCATGACTGTTCTGGTTACTTGTCTTTAAAATAAAGATAATAATAGCTCACTCGTTGGGTTTTCTCAAGATTAAATGAGGATGTGCATAAGGTGTCTGTCATGACACAAGAGAAGATGCTTTACTTCTCTATTAATGGAGTAGATGAGGTACCATCTTTGGCTTATCAGATTGGCAGAACTTAAAAGAAAAATTCATGTAATATTACGTGTTGATAAAGATGGGGGGAGGAAAGACACTCTTATATCACTAGAGGAAGCATAAAGTGGTTAAAGCCATTTAGAAGAGCAATTGGCAAGACATTGTATCTAAAAGATTACTTCTAGATAGTTAGCTATCCAACGGTCATTAAAGCATTGTTTTTGGTAATGGCCAAATATTATAGCCAATATAAATGTCTATTGATGACATTTAGGTTGAATAATGCCTGAATAACTATGGTATATTCCTTATGTGGAAGATTATACAATATTATACAATAACAATAATTGGGTAAATTTGCAGTTACTGAGTTGAAAAAAAATCTCTAAGAAATGGAGAGAAGTGGAAAATATATATATGTATGTATGTATATATAAAATGCATTGGATTAAGTCTGCAAAGATGTACCGCCCCCACTGTTAAAAGCAGTATTCCAGAGCAGTGAGGGAGAACCATCTGTCTAAAGGGACTTGGTACTACCTGATATTATATATATTTTACAATGTGAGTATATTCATACATGATTTGTTTATTTTAGAAGGTAAAATAATAATAAAAATTGCAGTTATAATTATAAGGTATTAGGTGCTAATGCTGAGTCTTCATTTTCTTTCAAGTAAAGTGAATCAGTTAATAAACAAGCCATTTATTTATTTAGTGTGTCTACTCTGATAACTTTTATATACCATCTCTTTTTAAAAAGTTTTTTTCACTGAAATGGAAATGATGATCTTCATTTTGCTGTTAATGAAAGTGAGGTTTCTCAGTTAGTAAGGCACAGATCCAGAATTGAAAACTGACTGACTGTCTCTGAGTTCAGGTTTCTTTCCATCTCTTCATTCGTTCAACAAGTCTTTCCTGAGCGCAGCCCACGTCCTAACCTCTCTGCCAGGTACTGAGGATGCAATAGGAGAAAGGATAGATGCACTCCCTGTTCTCAGGACATCACAGTCCAGCCAGCAACGCAGACAGATGTCGCTATGCTTACAATGCAATGTGCCCTGCTGGGACTTCAGGGGCAATGGCACACTCTTCACTGACATCTGAAACAAAGCAGGGGAGCACAACTAAACAGCCAGTTTTGGGTCTGGCTCATCACCATAACATTCACCATTACTGTGACCTGCTGATCTAAATATTTTGATTCCCCAGTGAATCTCTGAGTCAACAGTAAGAATGAAGATAGCTTCTGAGCATTAACTACATGTCATGTATTATTACAACATTTAAAGGGATTGACACATTTAATTCTTACACTGTCCCCATGAAGTAGGTACTACTACAGTCCCCATTTTACAGATGAGGAAAGTGAGGCACAGAGATTTTAAAAATACATAAATAAAACAAAACAATTAAAAATTTACTTTCCCACTGCCTTCCCAACAAAACATTCCAAGCTGCTCAACAAGACACACGTATTAAGGCTTCTTCTCTAAGTCTCCTCTGAAATCTGAGCATTATTACTTGACAATCAGATGTCTTTCCTTGTGAAAGAGTCAGTATTAGTTGGAGAGAGGGAGAAAGGGTGGGTCTTTTGAGCTAAATCTCAAATCCCCTGTTGGCGGGAATTAACGGTGGGCAAAGAGGGGCCTTACTTTTCAGTAAACATAAGTGTGTAAGAGCCTCTTGACCACAGCCCCCTAATCAGAGAAGCATCTTACTAATTGCCACTAATGTGATTAGCATAATTAATTGGCTACTCGGAATTATTACACATCAAGTCACATGGGGATTAACCTGTGCCATCATTGGGGCCATTATTGCTCAGTACAGAGGGTGAGATGATTGGCCTCCAAAGGAAACCTTAATGTTCTCATATATCCCTCTCATGAATAATGAGCATATTGTGTATTGGACAAAGACAGAGAGATATTCCTAACTAGTTATCCAGGCTACTTCAATAATAGTAATATACCAGTTCCATTGCCTGTCACCTCCACACTGAACCTCTTCCTGCCCCTTCCCCACATTAGACCTGCTCATACTCCCACTCATTTCACCCATTCATCCAAGCTGTTCATGCTCCACAGAGCACCCTCCTTCTCCTCCTGGTTCTTAACACATTGACTGCCACACAAAAGAATCAGAAACTGTTCCTTGGGGCTGCAGTGTTTTATTATGAAAATAGAATAAAAACTTTGAGTGTAATTTAAAGGTAAACATAAACAGAAAAACAAAATGAATTGACTTCTATTCCTTTAATCCATGTTTTTAGAATTAAATTGTCAATATTACATTGTCAATAATATTACATATTAAATTGTCAGTACATCAACAAGGAAGATTTTATATATGCTTCACGTGGCCCCGGGGTCAAAACTCGAGTGACTTAAATACAACTCTCATGGAAGTTAATGTGTTAATTGCATTTTGGTAAACTCCTATTCATTGTCCACCAAAAGGTTCAAATGTTACCAACCTATGCAATTATTGCTAATCCTCCTCTTCAGGCATTTCACAGTGATAATATACACAAACTTGAATTTTACCAGCACTATTGGACCACCATGTGTATGCCTACCTCTTGCATTGGCAATGGGACCTCAGGGTGAGCGACTGTGCCGTCCTTACCACTGTACCTTCAGATCCTAATTACAGTTTTCAGCATTCGATAAGACTCAGTATTTGCTGATTAGTTGACTCTGTATCTCCAGAGTAGACATAGGGCTGGGTACAAACTGACTGTGGTTCTAGGCTTGAGGGTGTAGACTTAGGAAACATGTCTATTGCATTGTCAGGGAATTATGTGAAATTCCTACTAGCTCTGTTGCTCCTACTGTGTGTTTCTGATCTCAGTGAATCAAAAAACTAGAGAATCACCATCACTTTCTTGATCACCCATTACTTAAATCAGTGATCAACTTCAATGTATCTATTTCTTTAATTCCTCTCTAATCTGCCTCCTCCCTACCAGAATTGTCTTAGTCTAGGTCTCAACATTTCTCACCAGACACAGATATTGAGAGAAAGCATCAAACATGAAAGAGAGAGGTCAAAACAAATAAGCAGAACAACAAAAATATTGGAGATACGATTCTGTTAATACAACTTAAAAAAAAAAACGAAAACTATTACTAACATCCCCAGAGAGATGAGACCATATTGTAAAATTGTGAACAAAATATTAGAAACCAAGAAACATTCAGAAAACAATAAAGAACTCTTGGAAATTATTAAAAATATGATACTATATATTAGACGTTAATAAAAGGGCTGGAAGATAAAGCTCAGGAAATCTCTTGAAAAGCAGAGGAAAAAAATCCAAAGATTTGGAAAATAACAAAACACGGGAGTAATACAGAACCAATCCAGCAGTTTCAACATCCAAATACTAAAGTTCCAGGAAGATAAAACAGAGAAAATGAAGGGAGGGAAAAATCCACGAAAAAGGTCAAGAACATTTCCTAGGTGTGAAGGATGGGTATTGTCAGAATGAAATAGTCCACCGTGCGCTCGACCAAATAAATGGATAAAAACTGATCCACAGGAAAGTAGATAGTTATGTAATTTTAGAATCATGAGACACTGATGGAACCCTATGAGTTTGGACAGGGAGTGGGAAGCAATTACTTTGGAATAACAAATACTAGCAAATACTTAGGAATCAGAATGGCTTTAGTTTTCTCAAAAGTCACCTGGATGCTGGAATGCAATGGACTTTCAAAGCAGTGAAGGAAAGTAATCATTTATTTAATGGAAGGGTCATTGATGGTCTTCACATGTTGGGCTCCTGTGTCCGCTTTCTTAGGAAGTAATGAAGGAAGTGCTCCTCCAAGACAAGGCAGGAAAACATCAGAGCACTAATGCAGGAGTGAAGCATAAAGCATGCCTGGGTGAAGGTGAAGGAAGGTCCCACACGATGGCACACAGAGAGCAAAGCGCCAGAGCAGAGCAAGCAAGCAGCTCTGGGAGAGCTTTCTGTAGGAGGATGAAATAGAAAAAAAAAAAATAACTGAAGCATCTGCATATCTTGAGAAGAGCTTTAGATAATTGGCAAAGTGTTGAGGCTGAATTAGTAATAAAAACATAAAAATGGAGCAAACAAACCGTAAACAAGGCAAATATTAGCTCCAGGGAAAACATAATAGTTGTGCAGGAAGGGAAAATAATCATAATTTACTGCATGGTTCAGTTCTGAATGGCATTTACATAGTCAAAATATTGTAAACACTGAGTGTTGATCTAACGGAAATTAGGGTATAACTTTATTGGAAGAACGGGGAAGGTGGGTGGGAAGGATGCCCCTGTGAGTGTTCAGCGAGGGGAGCAGGAAGAGTGAAATCATCCTCCTCAATGAGAAGTTCATAGATACCAGTAAAGTGGAAGAATTGCACGTACCAATCAGCATTGCCCATTCAGAAATACGAGGTTAACATAACCACAAGCAGGTGAAAAGTGCTTGTTTCTGGGTGAGAGGGGAACTAGAGTCTACACTTACTCATATCATACATTGGAGAACGATTTGACTATTTAAACTATGTGCACATTAAACTTGGAAACAACTTTGAAATATAAAAAAAAATTACACAATGTGAAGTCAACATTCCCCAGTTTAATTCAAATTTAATGCGATGCCAATATAAACACCAACGAGATGATTCTAAATTTCATGTGCAAAATTAGCAACCAACATTATATCAGACAACTCTGAAAAAGAAGAGCATTATGTGGGTGAATGTCGGTGTGGGGGGTAGATTAGCTAGTTAAGACATTAAAGCATATTTTACATTTCATTAAATAAAACTATATGATTCTGGTATGTTACTAGACAAGCAGAATACAGTAAAAAATGTAGAAATAGATCAAAAAACAGTATGGATTTAGGATATGATAAAAGTAGAATAGAAATTAATGGGAAAAGAGATAGATTATTTAGTAAATAGTTCTGGGTGGCCACATAGAAAAGATGCAGTTGAATCCATAGCTCACAGAAAAGGTAAACTTCAGATGGATCAAAAAATCAAAAGTTTAACACAAAAGATGAAAGTACAAAAGTAATAAAAGACGCTACTGCTTATTTATACACTTGGAGTAGAGGGAGCACAAGTATGACATAAAACCCAGAAGTCCTAAGAGGAAAGATTGATAAAATACATTGAATAAAAATTTAAGAAGTCCATGTGGCTGAAATTACTATAAAGCAAAGTCAAAAGACTTCAAACTGAAAAAAATTATAACTCACACTTTTCCTAATATAGAAAGAATTACTGTAAATCAATAAAATAGGGAACAACCACCCAACAGAAAAATGGCACAGCAGATAGTTTCTGGGGAAGAAAAATCTAAATGATTTATAAACATTTGAAAAGATGCTCAAATTAATTTCAAATCCTAGGCATATACAATAAAATTTTACTTAGATATAATTTTTCACATATTAGATTGGAGAAGTTATAAAAAGTATATTCATTGGTGAGGAGGTGGGGAAAACAAGCACTGTTAGATATTTCTGTAAGAAATGCAAAATGATACAATCTATGTAGAGAAGATAATTTAACAAATCTATAAAAATTATATCTACAACTCCCTTGAGACCAAATATTCTACTTCTAAGATTTTTTCTTACTAATATACTCACACACGCACGAAATAATGTTTATAAGAACAAATGACTGCAAACTACTTATATATCTACTAACAGGGAACTGTTAAATCCACTAAATTTTATCCATATCATGAAATAATAACAGCCATTTATCCTGAGACTTTACTGAATTCATTTATCAATTCCAGGAGTCTCTAGGTTGAATAAACTCTTTGTGTATTTGAGAGACTTCCAAGATATATGGATAAGTGACCAAAACAAGGTGCTACAGTAGGTCTACTAATATTTTTGTTTAAAAAAAGAAAGGCGTTGGGAAGTTATATGTGACATGGATTACTCATGCATAAATATTTATGTATTTGTCAACTCTACACTTTGATCCACTGCAGCGAAGAAAACTAGGAAGCTGAGGGACATGGACTGGAGGGAAAGTTACTCTTTGCTGTATAGGCATACCTCAGAGATATTATGGGTTCTGTTTCAGACTACTGCATTAAAGCTAATATTACAATAAAGCAAGTCTTATAAATGTTTCCCAGCGCATATAAAAGTTATATTTACACTATACGTTAGTCTGGTAAGTGTTCAATAGCATTATGTTCAAAAAACATGTACCTACCTTAATTTAAAAAATACTTCATTGCTAAAAAATGCTAAGGATCATCTGAGCCTTCAGCAAGTTGTTAAATCTTTTTTGCTGGTGGAAGTTCTTGCCCCGATGTTGATGGCTGCTGTCTGATCAGGTTGTTGGTTGCTGAAGGTTGAGGTGGCGGTGGCAATTTTTTAGAACAAGACAATATTGAAGTTTGTTGCGTACATTTCTTCCTTTCATGAAAGATTTTCCCTTAGAATATGATACCGTATGATAGCATTTTACCCCCAGCAGAACTTCTTTCCAAATTGGAGTTGATCTTCTCACACGCTGCTACTGCTTTGTCAACTGAGTTTATATAACATTCTAAATCCTTTGTTGTTATTTCAACAACGTTCACAGCATCCTCATCGAGAGTAGATTCCATCTTAAGAAACCACTTTCTTTGCTCATCCATAAGAAATGACTCCTCATCCGTGAAAGTTTATCATGAGATTGCAGCAATTCAGACACATCTTCAGGCTCCACTTCTATTTCTCTTGCTATTTCTACCACATCTGCTACTACTTCCTCCACTGAAGTTTTGAACCCCTCAAAGTCATCATGAGGGCTGGAATCAGCTTCTTTCAAATTCCTGTTACTGTTGATATTTTGATCTCCTCCCCTGAATCACGGATGTTCTTAATGGCATCTAGAATGGAGAATCCTTTCCAGCAGGTTTTCAATTTACTTTGCCCAGATACATCAGAGGGATCAATATTTATGGCAGCTATAGCCTTACAAAATGTCTTAAGTAATAAGACTTTAGAGTAGAAATGACTCTTTGATCCATTGGTTGTAGAATGGATGTTGTGTTAGCAGGCATGAAAACATTAATCTCCCCGTACATCTTCATCAGTGTTCTTGGGTGACCAGGGGCATCGTCAATGAACGGTAATATTTTGAAAGGAATCTTTTTTTTCCAAGCAGATCTCAACAGTGGGCTTAAAGTATTCAGTAAATCATACTGTAAACGGATGTGCTGTCATTCAGGCTTTGTTGTTCCATTTAAAGAGCACAGGCAGAAGAGATTTAGCATAATTCTTAAGGGCCCCAGGATTGTTGGAATGGTAAATGAGCACTGTCTTCAACTTAAAGTCACCAGCTCCATTAGCTCCTACCAAGAGTCAGCCTGTCCTTTGAAGCTTTGAAGCCAGGCATTGATTTCTAGCTATGAAAGTCCTAGGTGGCATATTCTTCCAATAGAAGGTTGTTTCGTCTACATTGAAATTCTGTTATTTAGTGTAGCCACTTCTATCAATTATTTTAGCTAGAACTTCTGGATAACTTGCTGCAGCTTCTATATGGGTACTTGCTGCTTCACCTTACACTGTCGTGTTTTAGAGATGGCTTCTTTCCTTAAACCTCATGAGTCATTTTTGCTATTAAATAGCTTCAAAGTTTTCTTCTGCAGCATCCTCACCTCTCTGAGCCTTCTTGGAATTGAAGAGAGTTAGGAACTTGCTCTGCATTAGGCTTTGGCTTAAGGGAATGTTGTGGCTGGTTTGATCTTGTATCCAGACCATTCAAACTTTCTCCATATCAGCAATAAGGCTATTTTGCTTTCTTATCCTCTGTGCTCACTGGAGTAACACTTGTAATTTCCTTCAGGAGCTTTTCCTTTGCATTCATGGCTTGGCTAACTGGTGCAAGAGGCCTCGCTTTTGGCTTATCTTGGCTTTCAACATGCCTTCTTCATTGAGCTTAATCATTTCTAGCTTTTGAGTTAAAGTGAGAGACATGTGGCTCTTCCTTTCACTTAAACACTTAGAGACCATTGTAAGGTTATGAATTAGCCTAATTTCGATATTGTTGTGTCTCAAGGAATAGGGAGGCCTAAGAGAGGAAGAGAGATGGGGCAACGCTTGGTTGGTGGAACAGACAGAACACACACATTTATCCATTAAGTTTGTCATCTTCTATGGGTGCAGTTCATAGCACTCCAAAACAATTACAATAGTAACATCAAAGATCACTGATCACAGATTACCATAACAGATACAATAATAATAAAACACTTGAAATAGTACAAGAATTATCAAAATATGATACAGAAACACAAAGTGAGCACATGCTGTTGGAAAAATGGCACCGATAGACTTGCTTAACATGGGGTTGCCACAAACCTTCAATTTGTAAAACAAATGCAATATCTGTGAAGCTCAATAAAGTGAAGTGCAAAACATGAGGTATGTCTATGTGCTCTTTTGTGCCTTTTGAACTTTGAGCCTTAGAAATGTATTATTTATTTAAAAAACTACATGTTAAATTAACCAAAAACTTCTTAAAATGTTATTTAAGAAATTGTACTGTAAGTGAAATGTTCATAAAAGTGGAAAATATTTTGCTAACGTGGACACCAAGAAACATTAAAATTGTTTTTGAATGATCCTGTGTCCCTATATCCACATAAGTTATCCCTTTCTTAATCAGTGTGAGTGGCCCAAACTCTCCATGTATATGTGGCAGAAACACTGTAAAATGAAAGAGTTAAAATATATATTTAAAGAATTTACAGTCACATAAGGTAATAGATCACATACCTAAGGAAATAGACATGTGATTTTTATTAATAGAAAAGCAGAGTCTCGAGGGAAAAATATCGTATCATTAATTGTCAGAAAAAACTGATAAAATTCAACTTTTACTTTTGATTAAAATCTCTAAGCAGACTAAGAATAAAGGATAATATTCTTAACTTGTTAAAGGTTATATACTTAAAACCGATAGTAAATGCTATGCATTTTTGAGAAACTTTAGAGATATTCTCTTTAAGATTGAGAATAAGACAAAGATCCTCACTATCTCTGGTTCTGTTTATCAAAGATAGAGGAAGGGAACAGACTGAGGAGTACACATTAGAAGGAAAGAGGTATAATTGTCATTATTTGCAGATAATACAATCATATGTACAGAAAATGTAACACAGTTGAAAAACTGTTAGAATCAATAAAAGTTTTACTAGGTAGCTGGATATAATGTCAGCTCAGAAAAATCAATAGCATTCTTCTACACCATCAACAAGTAACTAAAAAACATAGCTTAAAAAAGATACCATACACTATGGGGAAAAAAACCTATAATATGTCTAAGAATTAACTTTTAATAGAGAACTCACAAAACCTGTATGAAGACAACTTTTTAAAAAATGTAATAATGGACAGAGAAAAACTGAACAAATCTAAGCATTCTATGCTCTTGAATAGAATGAAATGATATAATAAATATGCCAGCTTTTTATTAAATTAATCTACAAACTTAATGCAATCTTGTAAAAATTCTAATTGGGCTCTTATAAGAACTAAATAATCTTAGTTTAAAATGTGTAAGAAAGAATAAACCATTACTCGCTAAGATGGATGATGGGGACTTGCCCAATCAGATATTGAGACAGACAATAAAAGCCTAGTAACAGTGGAATTGAACAGTGAGCTCTGAGAGAGACCACGGAAAATATAAATACATAATATACGATAAAGCTTAAATTGCACATCAATAGGTAAGTGATGGACAGATTAGTAGATGTGTTGCAAATATTGGCTCAGCCCATGCACAAAAATAAAGCATAGATCACAAAGATGGATTCCAAATGGATCAAATAACAAAACATGAAAACTAAAAGTATACAGTTAACAGAAGAAAAGAAAGGAGAATATCTTTGTGACTGAAGGGCGGAGGATTTAAAACTCGAAAGGCTCACATAATAAAGCAAAGAATTGAGGGATTTTGTCATATAAAAATTATGACTTTATGTTCAATAAAATAGACAAAACACAGATTGGCAAAAGAAAATTGCAATGTCTTAAATCAACCACTGAATAATATCTAGAGTATAAATGCAACTTGTGAAAATGTAACAAAAAAGACAGAAACCCTTCCTCCAAAAAACATGCAGAAGTTATGTGAACAACAGTTAATAAAGAAGAGGAAATGCAAAATAAGCATTGGATTGATGCTCGAACTAATTAGTTATCAAAGTGGGCGAAGGACATGAACAGAAACTTTTCAGAAGAAGACAGACTAATGGCAAACAAACATATCAAAAAATGCTAAACATCTCTAATCATCAGAGACATAAAAATTAAAGCAATGCACTGTCATTTATACTGAACAGACTAGCAAAGAAATAAGTTAGGTGGTGCTTAGCAAGGGCAGAGCTGTGGAAATGTAAGAACTCCCAACCCCAACTTGGGGTAGACTGTTGTAGCCATTTTGGAAAACAATCTGTAGTACTTAGTGCCACTAACATAATCTATGACCCAGAAGTCCAAACTCAGATTTACAGTCCAGAGAACTTTTCATAGAGCTCCATGAATGGACATGTATCAGAATGTCATATGAAGTGGGTGTTTGGAGGTAATCTGGTATCCACTATACAGGTATGGATTAGAAAAGTGTAGACTACAAGGCAAGGGTTAGAAACAGTGTGTAAAATGTACATAAAGTCACCCAGATGGAGCTTAAAAATTACTGCTGATTGAAAAAAAAAGGATGAAATAGATTGAGCTATAAATGATTCATCTGTGAACATTTAAAATACTCAAAATAACAAATTGCATTTTTTCAGAACACAAAGGAATGTAAATTAAATACATTAAAAAGGCAGTGAGGTCAGGGAGGGACATGGGAGAAGACCACAAGAAGATAAGGTGGTGACTCAGTACATGAAGTAAGGAAGGGTCTTTTGCGGACCAATGTGGTCAGATGCTGTAAAACAGAAGCCTATCATTAACTCAACTACCTGCAGTAGAGGTCAACAAGAAGTCAGGTTCAACATACCTCCACAGAATAAGTATTGAACAAGTATTATAAAACTATCCTGCTTATTCCTCTGCCTAGAACTCTGTGTAAAGATGTGTCCCTCAGTAACAGCCCCCACCACAGCTGCTGAACGGGAGGAAAAGGTTGCAGCTTAGGTGATGTGCAATTTCCAACACTAGCTGTGACCACACTGCCTGCTCTCCCACTGGTCAGACATACTTAGGGTACCACTACTCCACTGTGGGAAATTGGAGTACTAGGTCAGGAAAGTCTCCGGGATAGAGATCTATTCTGATTCATTTCTACACTTGATCTTGGCCAAAAGACTGAGAAATGACATGAGTCATTTCTATCTCGAGAACTTAATAATTCATTGAATGAATAATTTTGAACTTAGCCAAAAGTGCTTGGACAAAGACCAGACGATTTGCTTCAAATTAAAAATGGCCAGCAACTGTGAATGGCTTGAGATTTTGTAATTTTCAGAGGGACTATGGACTGGTTTGCAATGGAAAAACCTTGGGATGTCACTCTCCTTTCCTGTGTTATCCAGGTAGGTTGCCAATCACCTTCCCATCTTTCTTGCCACAGAGGTAGGGATCTGACCTCGCAATGACAATGAGAGCCTGTCATTGAAGACACGTGGTATCTCCAGATCACCTTTCTAATTTCTTGGAGAGGGTCACTAGCAAATGAAGATAACAAAGAGAAAAGCGGTCATGTGAGCGGGAAGGTGCAAGGGAGAGAGGAAGATGGAGAAGATAGAAAATAGACATAAAGCCCAATCCTATCCCTGGGCTTTTAAATTACATGAACCACAAAATTATTCTTCTGATTAAGTTTTTAAAGTTGGGTTTCTATCAGTTGAATCTGATAGAATAGATGCCCTGCCCAAGATTGCACATCCGGTAAATGGCAGACCCAGTCACCCTCCTGATGCAAAGCCAAGTCACTCCCTGTCAAACCACGCTGTCTCTTGCCTACGCACAGATTCAGACTGGTTCAAAGGGTCCACCTTGGCTTCCGGAATGTTGGACACTCCACGGGGGAACTGCTTTAGTGTGGAGCCAAGCTTCATCCTTTATAGGTAGATCTAACTTTTAGAAATTGCCCAAGCTTAGATCTGTGGAATGAGAAAGAAAATCCAGAAAACATTCTTTTTCAAAATTGTAGTGTGACTGGAAGGAAATGAGAATGACACGCTGTATGTCAAATGCTTGGTTTGGAAGGCATTTCTCAGGGAGTCCAAATCTAGTTTGAGCCATAGCCTCCTCACTGCAGCAAGTAAATCACCACTCAAGGAGGCTTCTTTGAAGAGACAGACGGCACAGAATAGGGGCATTGGAGTTGGACTCAGTTCTTCCCTTGCTGGCTGCATAAATTCATAATGTACTTACCCTCCCTATGCCTTAGGAGCTTCGTCTATAAATTGGGGATGATGATGTCTTCCTCATGGGGTTGTTTTTCACAGATGAAAGGTAATAACACACACATAACATCTGGAAGAATTCTTGCACATTGTTGACCCTCAGTAAATTATATATCTCTCTACATAAGGTATATGTTATATGTATTTATGCATATTAGACTTTTTAAGGCATTAATCCTAGTATGTTGATTAAAACATCTGCCTTGTTACTCTATCATCATACCCTGCAAAGAGCTGGGCCACTCCCATTTCATACACTCCCCAGTGGGCTCGTTCTTTTAGAAATAGTCATCAGGCACACACAAAAAGCAATTTAAATGGTTCATCTTTCCTCTTTTCATCCATAGACAAATTTCAATAATTATCTTAGTCAACCCATTAATTAGTCTAAATTTGCCCAAGCATAATTGATGCTGCCTACACAATTTTCTATAAAAATTTGAAATGGATGGCTAAACAGAGATTTTTTTGTTTGTTTGACTAAGTGCATTTTCCCCTTATGCAAAATGTGTTAGTCAATGCTTATCTGGTGTAATAAGCTGGCTTTGGGTGTTTTTGTCTGCATCTGTGATAGAAAGAAGTTTGAATCTCTGAGTTCAAATTATGCCTTGGCAGTTTCTAGCTTGTTGACTTATGGTCTGCTCCTAGAACTCTCTGAGAACACCTGTTGCCTAACTTGTTGAGTAGGAATTTGATTGACTCACCTTGCTTTCTGGAACCCCTCTCTTACCTGAACTTTTCTAGATGAACATTGGTCTGACTGCTATACCCACATCCTTGAGTAGTTTGTTTTTCTGGGCCTTCTGCACATCTTACTTATTGGGCTTCCCCAAGGATCCATCCTTAATCCATTCTATTATTTGTCAACACTGTATTTTTGGGTAATCCAATTAATCTCAAACCTTCACTGCCACCTGTGCATGAAGGGGATGCTCCTTATGTATTTATATCAATCTATGACTCCCGTATTGCTGTTTATAATTCTTTTCTAATTTCTAGACAGTTCTCTTCAAAGGACATTCTGTTCCTCACAGAAACAATTAAAAGAATAAATATGAGGAAATTTACAACACATAAAAACTTCCAGTTTTTTTTTTTTTTGCTAGATTCATGATGGAGACCAGAATGAAAGAATACAAGAAAAGAATGATAACTTTCAAACTAAATTCCTGAACAATTTTAGACACCCTGGTAATCAGATATAGGAGAACAATATCTCCTTAACCAAACAAAACTGGGTCATGGATGTGGCTACAGACGAGGCACAGAACAAAATCTCTAGAAGAAAATACAAATATAAACAAAATTCTGAATCTAAAGGTAGCATTTCAAAGCCACAGAATAATGTTGGATTATTCGATAGTATTGCTTAGCAGGTTACATATGTGAAAAGTATTCAATGTTATCTCAAAACAAATGCCAGATGGAATAAAACTCTCAGTGTCATACAAAGGGAAAACAAAAATGACACCACAATTTCAATAAATATTTATGAAATTTGTCTGCACAGGAAACGTTTTAAAACATAATGTCAAAGACAAAACTATTAAAAATAAATAAATTTAACGCCTCAAAGGATAATATTTTATCCTCATTGTAGATCATTGACACATTCGAAAGTGCATGCCTAAATGGGAAAGTATTTGCCATACCCAGAACCAACCAAGATTGATGCTGTTAATACATAAAGTGTTCTTACAAATCAATAAGAAAAAAGATGAGTGTCTCCAAAGAAAAATGTACAAGAGAGGTAAATTTATAACTTTACAAAAGAAAGAAATACAAGTAGCCAGCAAGCATGAAAAATGGTTCCATTTTGGGTACCAAAGAATGGAAAATTAAAACAATAAGATTTTTGACATATGATATTTTTATGGATTAAAATGAAAAATAGTCCCAGTTACTGGTGAGAAGGCAGGGCTATTAGAAGTCCTCTGACCAGTGGTACAGTCAATTTTAGAGGTCTGCGTGGTTCCTTACGGTCTCTCTATATATTATATCAAAACCTCAAAATGTGAATAATTTTTCACTTGGCAACTCTATTTCTAAGAATGTATCTGAAAGAATAAAGCAAATCTGCATTGATATATGTATGACAATGCTCTCTGAAATGGCATAATGATAGAAAATTGGAAATAACATAAAAATTCAACGATAGGTGAGCTCAAATAAAATCTCTTCCAAAAGAGTTGCATAAATTTATTTCCAATTCCTTACTCCATCCCAATCTGTCCCAAACCCATACCAATCTGTTCTTTCTTCCCCACATACTTTTCTTTTCTTTCCGTCACATACACATTTACTTTCTCTCAACCCATTTTTACTTTCTTTGTTTCACTCACTTTTATTAATACTTTCTTTTTTATTATTATTATTTTTTAGAGACAGGGTCTTGTTCTGTAGCCCAGACTGGAGTGCAGTGGCCTGATCGTAGCTCACGGCAGCCTCAAACTCCTGGGCTCAAGAGAGCCTCCTGCCTCAGCCTCCCAAGTAGCTGGGACCACAGGGACACACCACCATGCCTGGCTAACATTTTTAAAATTTTTGTTGAAAGGGGGTTTCTCTATGTTGCCCAGGCTGGTCTCGAACTCCTGGCCTCAAGTGATCCTCCCACCTCAACCTCCCAAAGTGCTGGGGTTATAGGTGTGAACCACCACACCCAGCCTACTTTTACTTTCTACCTCTCCCCTCCACTCAGTTTTACCTTCCTTCCCACTGACCATTTTTCCTTTGTCTCAGCTGTTTCTGCTTCCTCTCACACAATGATCTTTTCCTCTCTCTCTCTCTCTCTCTCTCACTCTCTCTCTCTCTCTCTCTCTCGCTCTCGCTCTCTCTCTCTCTCGCTCTGTCTCCCTCCCACCCCACCACAAACACTTTCTTTCTGTCATAAACTTTTACTTTCTCTCTTATTTCCATTTTTACTAAACTCTCACGGTTTTTCTTTCTCTCTCACACATGCTTTGACTTTTTCTCCTGCACCACCACTTTTACACACTCTTTATTTGCTCTCTCCTGACATACTCGGTTTCCATCTCCAACCCACAGAGTTTCAAGCAGGGGGCGAAGCGGCCAGTCAGAGTTTACAGAGTCACGGGGCAGCCAGGACTGGGCTGAGACCTGAAGCAGACACTGTTACGATAGCCCAGGGTGGAGCCGAGTTCCTTCCACCATGCGGCAGTAGCGGGAAGGAAGGCGAAGCCTTGGCTACAGCAGACATTTCTCAGGTGCACCTGACGGGCCTGAGCGGCTGTTTGCTGAATGGATGGCAGAATCTAGAATGATTTCAAGGTTTCTGCTGGGACAACAGAGTAGATAGAAATGCCAACAAGAGCATCTTAGAAAGTAGTAGAAGAAGCAGTCCTGAGTGTTCCTTGATCCTGGAGCCCCTATATCTAAGATCATATTAACATAATACCTGTGGCACTTTCAGACAAAGAAAAAGCCCATAGAAGAAGAGAAAAGAATCCATCATTACACACAGGCAGTCCTTGAATTTCTTTTCTTCAACTTTGAACAATTCTTCCTCTTATATGCTATTTAGGGGCATCCTTAAAACATTTTCCTCTGCAAAACCTAAGCTTTGTGCATCAACAGATTAAAAAAAAATTAAAAATATTTTTTAAAATACAGCATGATGGCAAATTTTTCCCACCATGAGTTAAATGCTGGTGGCATCACCTCTTTGCTCAACATTACTGATGCAATCGTCTCTGCCCGAAGGCCTTGCAGACTCTGTGAGGGCAGGGAGGCTGTCCTAACTGCTCACCAGGGGGCTCAACTGCCCACTAGAGTGACAACCACTTACTGGGTGCTCGGTAAATATGTTGGAATGAATCAATACTTAAAATCATTTTTCATGTTGTCATTATTATTCTGTGAAAACAGAACACCAAGATGGAATGATGGGAAAACTTGCACTTGTGATGAGAAGTGCAGGTCCATAAACTCGAGGCAATGATGGAAATCATGAAGCATTATTGGAAGTGGGACATTTTTAGCCTCAATTGGATGCTCATTGGACTTAAGCTGGTCAAATTTGTGCTCAAGTGTCAAGGAAAAGAACAAAATTAAAGTAATATTGAATGCTAGAAACAGAGCATTGAAGATTTTATGTAAAAGGTAAAACAAGTTGGTGGGTTATTATTATTTTTTAGACTTCTTGAAATAGAAATCCTCACTGCCTACCAAAAAAAGAAAACCTAAGTCAACTGCTCAAACATTGGACATTTGACTTTTATGTAAATTTTCAGTAAAGTATTGTATTCTGAAGTAAGGGCTCCATGTCCCAGTAGCTTACCTGAATATTTCATCTATGGAGAGAGGTGAATTCTTGCCAGCATACCAGATTGTGGAAGCTGACTGACAGACAAGCTCTCTAATGTGACTTTCAGAACAATTCAGGGCATTGTTGCTTGAGCACCTGGAGACATGGAAATCTAATGGGTGCAGAATGCTCTGGGCCTGGAAGGAAGGATTTAATGCTCAGAAAGGCACTTAGTACATCATCCATTGTTTATCTTCATGTAACAGATTGATTAACGAATCAATTCACAGTATCCATGCTACTGTCCCAGGTTCCTAGGATACAGCCATGGAAACACAGATAAACATCCCTCCTGCCCTCATGGAGCTGACAGTCTCAGATAGCCAGGTGCAAATAGATAGACAATCAAGAAACTAAATAAGGAGATTATACAGAATGAGGATAGAACATGATGAGCACAATGGAGAAAAATAAAATGGAGATAAGGGTAGGTGGTGCTAGTGTTGTAGGACAATTGCAGCTTTCAATAGGATAGTCAAAGAAGTTGTCCTGGGCTGTGTTATTATTCAATATCCACGGCTTCCTCCCCTCCAAAGTGGTTATGCATCCCTGCCACAGCCACATGCCCTACAGTCCTTCCGGCAGGCTGAACTGATTTCCCTGCCCCTGAGACATGAGGTGTGTCACATGACTTGCTTTGGCCAATGGAGTATGAGAAGATGTGTTGTATGCCACATCCAATAGGAACACACTTGTGTGTTTGGCTCAATCTCTTGTTTCTTGCTTCTATCATGAAAATGCAAACAGAATGTCCAGGCAGGGGCTGGTGCTTTCGCCTGGGTTCTGGAATGAGAGCCACAGCCTCCCGTGAGCCCCCACCTATGGGGAATGTGAGCAAGAAGAAAAAATTTGTTGTGTAAGCCAATGACATTATTTTTCTGTTACCACAACAAAGCTGATTAATACAAAAAACCTTTCTAAGAGGGTGACATTTAGGCAAAGACCAGAAGGAGATAAGATGATAACACTGAAGCCCAGAGAAGTAATGTGACTCTCTTAAGTGGTGAAGACTATATTAAAATTATTTCTCCCTGGAGTTGTTCACACTGTCTCCTCTGATAGTGACCTGTACAGCTCAGATCACAAATGCCAAACTGTTGGCAATATCCCCCTGTCCTGGCCAATTGTATGTGCAGCCTCTCTCCCTAAGTAGGGTCCTAAGGCAATAGGTCTCCAACAGTCAATCAGCCCCAAGTTACTTGAGGCACATGGTCCTTTCCTGCAACTGAACACAAAAGTGACTAAGTCTTAAGCTGAATTCTTCTATCTCTTCCTCATCTTTTATATCTCACTGGATCTTACGATAAGCCTGTGAGACAAGGCAGGATGGTGATTATCAACACCTCCCATTCACAGATGGGAAAGCGAAGGCTGGGGGCTAAGCAGTTTCTTTAAAATCATGCAGTGCATGGGTGTTGGTTGTGAAAATTCCACTTTTCTGGAACGAGGAATATCACTACATTTCTAGAATTTGCATATACTTCATTATTTGAGCCTCATTGATTGATTTGCTGTCTTTATTATAGATGAAGAAATTGAAGCTCAGAGACACAAAAGAACTCTCAGAAGGTCTCATAACTTAGAAGAGAAGATTAGAACCAAAGATTTTTCTTACACCAGAACCTGTACACAGCCTAAGCCCTGTCCTCTATGTGGGTTTCTATGAAGATGCAGCACCATAGCTGTTGGCCACCAAACACATTGCACGTTGCAGCTAAAGAAATTCAATGAACATTATTGCTTAATCAATTCATCCTTAACTAGGTGACAGAAAAAGCAGCTGCTGATGTCCAGGGAGAGGCTAGATGCAAAGTGCATGAAGAAACCACTTACCATGGTGCATCTTCATTTAGAAAGAGCTACTCCCCACCGGAGTCAGACCACTACCAGCCACAAGTCTAGGGGTATAACAACAAGAAGGGATATGTGTCTCTCTCCCCTGAACTTCTGCTATGCTGGACACTTTTCCCAATTGGGAGAGACTGCCATGCTGTAAACATAGGAGGCAACTCTGTCTGGCAGAGACAGGGTAGTTAGGACCGAAAGCTCAGTTTCTCCATGGAAAGGCTGTGTGGTCTTGAGCAATGACCTCAAAGGCTTGTTTTGAGTGTTTGCCCATAACTTGTTCATTGATCCATTCATTCATTCATTTGAATGTATTCTGAGTACTTGCTGTATATCAGTTATTGTGTAAGACCCTGGTAATACAGCAATAACAAGCAGCCAGTCTCTGTTCCCCAAACACCCACAAATCCTCAATAGTGTTCCATTTCTAATGCACAGAACAGCTACCCTTTTCCTTGTAAAGAGAGCCTCTGCACCCAGCAAAACAACTCAACAGATCATAGGAGGTCTTGTAGCCAGAGGGAGGTCACAGGGATATAGAATTCCTCTAGAGTCCCCATCCCTTTGCTGATACAAGCAATACAGACTCAAAACCCCACATCTCATGAAACCCATGGGCAGCCATTCCAAGACCACTCTGCTGCCAGGGGTCAAACTCTTAGCCAATCCCATCACTCTTTCTATGTTTCCTGGTGATTGGGAGAGCAAATGGATCGAGACAATCGGTGGCTAGGGCAGAGAATGGTTGTTTTGAGCATCAAGTTTAGGTTGTATGAAATTGTAAAAACAACAACAAACAAACAAGCAAAACAAAATAGTCACACAAAGAAAGTGGCTGAGCTGCCACAGTGAAGAACTGGAACCAGCTGCCTCATCTATATTTCCCTTACCTTGATAAATCCCACATGCCAGCTGCAATCGCAGGATGCCTAGGCAAGAGAGTCAGGAAGGCTGGAACAACCACGTGCCTGACCCACTGGGCCTTGCCCATGGCCAACCCATTCAGGAATTACAGACACAAAGATCCTTTCGGTTAAATGAATCACGTGTTTAATTGTTGATCTTCACAAACCTATAAAGGGGAAAACGGACACAGATGGCACAGAAGGGAGGAGCTGAGATCTATCTCGTAGCTCCTGGGAAGAAGTGGAGTAGGCGAGAAGACCCACTCCAGGCAGTAATTTGCACAGTGACGTCCCAGTTGGAGTTGGGTATTGTGCTCATCTCAAACTCAGCTCACCCTCATGGATTTTCTATCCTATCATTACTGGCTGAGAACGATTCTCCTTATGAGCGCTGCCTTGATGTCACCACCTACAATACAGCCACATGCATTTACCTTAAATTGTTGTTTGGTGCCAATTCGCAGCTGACACGAAGCTAGCTGACCAGAACCAAGGTCCCTGGGATGCATGGCAGCTTGGGGCTCAGTGTACCCAAGACCCTGAACAGTATTCTCAGTGTAAAGGAGCTGGGAACACTTTAACCAAGATGGCAGCTTGCAAATGCTGAGTGAATGGTTCCCATCAAGGCTGCATGAGTTTGCCGGGTGAACTCTACGAGGACAAGCACTCCAAAATGAGGCCAAAGGCCAGATGCTCCTGTGCGGTCCTTCCACTGTCCTAATAATATCCTCAGCACTTATTATGAACTGTGGGTGATTATGCTGATGGGATAGAAAGTCAGAGGGGTTGGGAGAATTGTTGTAGTACAGAGAACGACTTAAATCTATATAAATCTTTGCAAAATTCTGCCCTTTGAGCAGGATTTAATGTTTAATGCCACATTGCCTGCTCTGTAATGTGTGCAAAGATTCCAAGCTGTATCAGTCCCTAGAGAATATGCAAGCCACCCTGGATTGTGTCTTCACCCACTCATCCTTTTGCAACCCCAGAGACCACAGTTATAGGGAAGAAGGAAGCTCCTGGTTTTAGCAACACAGGTAACTTATGTGAAGCACCTAGTATAGTGCCTGGCACCCACTTGGTGAGCAACAAACCTATGTTTCCTTGCCTCTATGCCATCCGTTTTTTCCCCGATAAGTTCACTTATAGATGTTTAATACATTCTAAGTTTCTGCCTCATGATGTCTAAAGGCATATTGCTGCTATTATTAAAAGTGTCTAAAGGCATGTTGCTGCAATTATTAAAGGAGGGACAGTATATAATTAGGAAGAGAATGGAATGATACCTGGAGAACAGAGGGCATGGCCTGATATTACAGTCTCTTCCATTGATGTTCTTTGACCCTTGACTTGAAGAAACTGGGCTCTGAGAAGGAAGAACAACTTGGTCTCTGAACATCCCTGCTGATGCTATTCTAAATGCAAAGAAATGTCAAAGCTGAAATAACCATAATGCGATTGTACTTAGCCTGTTTACTGAAATATCAGTCATTGCTTTGCACAGCAATTCCACTTTTAAAGTTCATTGTGCCAGAAAAATGTTGCAGCTCCTTAATTCTTACTTTCTCATCCAAGCCGGGTGGGAGGTGAGAAATTTTTTGAACTGTATGGAAATCCACATTCCAGCAGTATCACAGAGCTCTCTTCTGGCATCCTGCACACTTTCTCTTCCCTGAACCCAGGGAAAGTTCCCACTCCCATGGCCTGCCCTCATTCTGACAGCAAGCATTAAAAGAGCATCGGCAGGAGCAGAGACAAAAAAGAGAACAGCATGGGGCCGCGGAGCACCTGCCCTTGCTGTCTGGGGAGGACCTGGCTCCCTGGAAACTATGAGTTGAGTCTCGTCCTCTGCGCTTGAAAGAGTATCCATGACTAGCATTAAGGAAGTTGACTGGGCTCTCAGTCTCTGGCTGCCAGTGGGGTTCAGCCAACAGGAGGTGCAGGCATGAGATCAGAGGACTGAAAGATCGAGAAGTTGGGGCGATCATTCTCTTCCCCTCCTCTTCATGCTTCGGACAGTGCCTACGTACTCCTACAGCAAATTTCTCAACCTCAGTTCTATGGGCATTGGAGGCTGAACTGTTTCTCGTGGTGGGGGGTTGCTTGTGCTTTGTAGGATATTTCAAAGCATTCCCAGCCTCTAGTCGCTGTGTGTCAGTAGCACCTTCTCCATGTTGTGACCAAAATGTGACCGAAAATGTCTCTAGGGAGTGCCAATGTTCCTCAGGGGGCAAACTTGTCTTTAGTTCAGAATCGCTGCCTCCATCTTTGCAGACAGCCCCTTCACTTAATTGTTGCTGCTAACCATTGAGAATGCCATCGGCATGGAGCTGGGCCCCTACGACAGGTGGGTATCAGCATACGTGCTCCTCAGTCCGGGCTCTCCTCATAAGTAACTGAGGATATGCTGTATCCCTCAATGGACCACAGGGACCAGGGCTCCCACATCTAGCACACCCCAGCCAGGAGGCTCTGAGCACAGTGCGGTCACTGCAAAGAAATGCCTCTAGCTGTCTGCTGAAATCCCAGTGGTGTCAGTGAAACTCTCTTTCCCAGCTTCCTCATAGGCACACTGCCCCATTCACTCCCCACCTCAGCCTCTTTTTTGTAATGACTCTTTGTGTCTGTGGGCAATTTCCTCCTGGGGAACCAAAGGTCTAAGAGGCTTCTGAATTGGCACCAGTGCCCTGCAGTTAACCAGCGGCAGGCAGCAAATGCTGTTGGTCCCCAGGATGCAGCAATCACCTCTAAATGAGGTCTGCCTTTGCCTTCGTTTAAGGGCTGTAACAATTGCTTTTTCTCCCTTGGAAATATAACCTTAGAGATAAATTGCTCTTGAATCAGTAAACCTGTGTGCCATTTTCCTTAGAGACTTCCGTGAGGAGGTACCAGTCTTCTCCTGCAAACTTAAGAGGAAAGCACAGGCCTGCAGTTACTGCCTACTTGCCCAAGTCCCCGCAAAGGGCTGAGGCTGAGACCCCAGCAGGCAGCAGGGAGGTGTGCTGGGTCTCACTTGCTTCAGGACTGCAAGTGTCATCGATGACTATTTAATATCGATGCTGTCTTGGTGTCACCGCCAGTGCCCCATGCATGCCATGGGAAGATCTTAAGGAAAGAATTGGCACAAATGATCTCACAGGTGTGTGTACCAGTGAAGCCAGATGTAAAGTTCTCTTAGAGTAAATCTGGTCCCTGGCATCACTCTCCAGCGCTGGAACTGTGTGTACTGCTACTCGTTCTTGCCAAGTCTTGTTTCTCATGAACTTAGGGTGCGAGTTAGAATGTGCGTCCCACACTGGGTCATGCTGTTTGCCTTTGCCAAGCTGGATGTGCCATAGGAGTGGGAGGCGTCAGGGGAACTCTGGTGCTGGCCTCCCCGGTAAGCAGATGCTGCCAGCTCATGCTGACATGAGCTCCAAAGAGCAGAAAACTACATAATGGAATTTCTGCCTCAGTTTCCACATTTAACATGCCAGATTTCTGTTGGGACTATAGTCTCATTAACTATGACCCTGATACTGGCTGTGGTTCTCTCTAGGATCCTCTCAGGGATGGAACCTAGGCCCTTTCTTCCATCCTATGGCTGATTGAGGAAATCACAATTCTATCAACACTTGGCTCCAGCCTTGAAATCAGGCAGCCCTTCGTCTGAAACATCAACTCAGAGCAAATCACCCCACCTCTCTGGGCTTCAGTTGCTTCATCTGTAAAATGAACATTTTTATCCATTCCTACGAATTTTATTTTTTGAACTATAATTTTCATTCAGTAAAATATACAAATCTTAAGTGTACAGCTTGATGAATCTCTGCATATGTACACATCTCATACCTGCCATTCAAACTGATATAAAGAACATTTATTTCCATCCCTCCAGAATCATCTCTTTTCCCATCCCAGGTAATACCACACCCCCCATAGGTATCTACTGTTCTGGCTTTTATCAGCATTAAAGTAGTTTTGTTTATTTTTGAGTGTCATATCAGGGGTCCCCAACCTACAGTGAGTTGTATTAATATAATCATTTCATTATATATTACAATGTAATAATAATAGAAATAAAGTGCACAATAAATGTAATGCACTTTATCATCCCAAAACCATCCCCTCTACCCCCTCCCCCCCCGACTGTACAAAAATTGTCTTTCATGAAAGTGATTTCTGGTGCCAAAAAGGTTGAGGACTGCTGATATAAATGGAATCATACAGTATACACTCTTTTGTATCTAGCTTTGTCCAACATGAAAGTTTGGAGGTTAAACCGCATTGTGGAGTGTACCAATAACTGTTCACTTTCTGCTGCTAAATAGTATTCCATTGTGTGGATATAATATAACAGTTTGTTTATTTATCCATTCTCCTCCGGATGGCCATTTAGGTTGTTTGTAGTTTGGGGATATTATAAATAAAGCTATTATAAACATTCTTATGCAGGAATGTTTATGGACATAGTCTCTCATTTCTATTCCAAGGTCCAGTACTGGGATTTAGGCACCCAAATTCATCCCACACCCAGTTTTTCATCTGCACATTTCAATGTTCCCCAGTCACCTGATGATCCCTCCAGCCTCAGTGCTAAGTGTCTCCTCCAGAGCTATAGGACGGCATCCTGAACTTCTCTTAGTGTTATGAGTATGTTTTGTTCTGTCTCCCTTACTGGTCCTTAGAGTAAATTAAAGGCAGATGACCACATCACCTTTCTATAGAAATGCATTCTAGAAAGGTTAAAGATTTAATGGCAAAACAAAACAACAAAAGTAGTAGAAGAAAATCTGGAGAATATTTTCATATGCTGGCCTTGGTTCCCTAAAAGTGTAATAATGCTAAAAGCAAGGAAGAAAGACCAAAATAAAATTAGAAACTTCTTTATAGAAGAATGTGAATAACATAAATATGTAAAAAAACTAAACTTGAAAAGCATATTAACAATATATTATCCTTAATATGCAAAAGGCTCTTACAAAACAATAAATGTATAAAGCCCCCAACAGAAAAAATATATATAAAGAGGAAGCAATTGGTAATATAAAGGTCCAATAAACATGAAGAAGTTGCTCAGTATTATAAATCAACAAAGAATAATATATTAAAATGAACCATTATTTTTCATTTATCAGATTAGTATTCAGACAGTTGATGGTTTTGAAAAATTAGATCTCTCATATACTCCTGATAGAATTACACATCAATACCTCTTTTCCGAGGAGATATTCCTATGATGATCCAACACCATTTAAATGTGGTTAAGTAATTACAATTTTTAGGATGATACACTAAAGAAATGGTTGGATACATGCACAAAGATATGCACCAGCCTATTCATAACAGAAGCGCTTAAAAAATAGAAAAGTAAGAAAACAACCTAAACATCCAAGAATAGAGGAGTCATTAAATAAATTATGGTACACACACACAATGGAATAATATGCAGACATTAAGGTAATTGGATAAATATATCTTTATCATGGAGAGATGTTCATATCATTTTTGAGAGATTAAGGCGGGTTGCAAAACAGAATTCAAGACGTGACTCCACTATGGTACGTGTGTGTGTATGCACGCACGTGCAGGAACTAGTGGTTTGGAAGGGGTTCTATTCAGGGCACACGCTAACATCTGTACCTTCAGAGACTTAACACAAGAAAGCTTTGTTTTTTGCTCCTGTCACAGTCACATCTGCACCTGCAGTGAGGTTTGGTCTGCTTTACTCCCACGTTCCTTCCATCAGTGGCTCCACTGTGCCAAAGAGTTTCGAAGTCCTCCACTGGGCTCTCTGCATCTGGCCACTGGAAAAGGGAAGAGACAGTGGATCTGGGATGTTTTAATGGCCAGGGCCAGAGTGGCTCATTTCTGCACACACCACCGGCTAGAACGTAGCCATGTGGCCACCCCTAACAGCAAGGGGTGCTGAGAGGTGCAGCCTGGCAGTGCGCCCAGCAGCTATCTAGCCTCTTTCACAGAAGAAAACAGCAGAATTCCAAAGTGGTTAGGCATGGCTAAGAGTATTTGGGACCAGCTTTGCTTTCTCCTTTCACTTTTCTGCACCGTCCAAATTTTCCCCAAAGGACATCTATCATTTTTAAAATAAGACAGGAAAAGCCAATAAAGCTACAGTCTGTCTTCCATATTCGTGAGTTCCACGTCCACAGATTCAATCAATCACGGATCAAAAATATTTAGGAAAAAACATAAAAAAATAATAATACAATAAAAAATAACAACTATTGACAACTATAACAACTATTTACATACCATTTACATTGTATATTATAAGTGGTTTAGGGATGATTTAAAGCATATGAGAGAGGATGTGTGTAGGTTATATGCAAATACTACACTGTTTTATATCAGGGACTTGAGTGAGCTTGGGTTTGGGTTTCCACAGAGGGTCCTCGAACCAATCCCCTGAGGACACTGAGGGTCGACTGTATTTCCATTTCGACGGCTCCACAGAGGAATTAGGGTCCTCCATTGCGTATCAAGCTGCAGTTGGTGTCCTGGTGCCCTGAGTCCTTCGTGGCACGGCTGGGACCTGAGAAAAAGGGGGTCTTAGGGTATTCCTGGCTGTCTCTCATATCCCAAAAGACACAAACACGAGCTCCTGAGCAACTCAGAGCCCACCACCTGGTAATCTGCCCGTGCCTGGGAGGCCTCAAACCTAGAAGCAGACCCCCTGTCACTGTGTGACAGGCCCTGTTTTTGTCAGCCTAGGTGCACAAGCCCATCCCACCACTCAGAGGAATACACGCCCCACACCGCCATTTGTCACTGTCAGCCCGGGGAGCAATTATATTTCATCCAGCCAGAAATAAACAGACACCAGCATCACATACGAGATGACAGGCAGACACTGTCTCTAATGCACACCCATCTTCATCATGCCCAGCTGTGACTGCGCCTCTGGGCACAGATGCAGCCCGGAGTCTGGTGGGAAAAGCAAACCAAGTGGGGCCCTCAGAGCAGCTCTCATCCTCTCTCATCACTTGCTCTTTTCAGGTAGAATGAAGGAATTTGGGGAAAAGCTTTCCTCCTAAATTGAACAGTTATAAAACTTCTGATAAAAATACCCTTAAAGAAATTCATGAGATGCAAACACAGCTCTGTGGCTCATCTGCCAGATCAGCCTGTCAGTCTGAAGACCTTCTGGACCAGGGGAACGAACGCAGGTTGGAGTGGGTGCCAAGGCAGACGCGGGGTTGAGTCCCCGCAGCACTGCTTAACGGCGGTGCCATCCCAGCTGAGTCCTGTAACCTTCCTGCTTATAAAAGGGTAATGTTATCTCTTGTCCTTCCTCTCTGCTTTTATTAATGCAGTTTTCTCTGCTTCAAATACACTCGCACATCCTCCTTGTGGCACAGACAACTCTCTCTCTACCAGATTTGTTCTCCCCTTCAAGAGCATACAGCTGTAGCTGAGAAGGAGCTACTCAGGTAGAGAATAATTTCCTCCCCACATTTTGGCTATGTGTGGCTTCAAGCTAAGGTTTTATTTTAAAAGATTGTATTATTTTAATAATAGCTTTAGGATCACAGCAAAATTGAGCAGAAAGTTTGAAACCTCAAGACTACTTTTCACCATGAAATGGGAACGGACGTGACGGCTGGGACTTCCAGGCTCTTCCCTAAACACCTCAGGTGCACACCTCCAGGCTCTTTCCCTCTTTCGGCTTGTTAGGGTGGAGATGACCAGGACAACCTTGGAAGCCATGTGTTGGAGCTGTCAGGGCCTTTGTCCACGTAAGTGCCTGAGTGACCAAGTAGAAGACTGTTCATCCTGTTTATCAATCCAAGATAGCACACTAAATGCAATGCAGTATCTTGGACTGGATCCCGGAACAGAAAAAGCACAACTGGTGAAACCCAAATAAAATCTGTTGTTTAGTAACCCATAGTAACCCATAAATGTGCCATGGTAACATAAGATGCGGATATTAAGTGGAACTATGTAGATGGGGACTCTCTATACCACCTTTGCAACTTTTCTATAAATCTAAAATTACTTCAAAATAAAAAGTTTATTAAAAACGATGTCTTAGGCCAGGTGTGGTAGCTCACATCTATAATCCTAGCACTTTGGGAAGCTGAGGTGGGAGGATCGCTTGAGGTCAGGAGTTCAAGACCAGCCTGAGCAACGTGGGAAGATCCAGTCTCTACAAAAAATGGAAAAATTAGCCAAGCAGTGTAGTGTGCACCTGTAGTCCCAGCTACTCGGAAGGCTGAGGCAGGAGGATCACTTGAGCCCTGTTGCAGTGAGCTATGATCATCTCCCTGCACTCCAGCCTGGGTGACAGGGAGAGACCCTGTCTCAAAAAAAAAAAAAATGACGTTTTACACACTGTATTGAGCCATTATATGTTTGGGTCTGTTTGCTCCTACCGCCTTTGCTGCTCTACAGAACGGATTCCTCTTTCACCTGCAAAACTCCTAGTCACGTTTCAAGACTCCGCTTTGACACTGTGTCCACGAAGAAGCTTTCTGTGATTCCTGGGGGCTGAGGCACCCCTCCACTCCACACTTCCTCCCTCTGTCACACTCACGGTGTTCAGAAATACTTGTCCAACAGGTTCACATCAACCTCACCTATTTGTTGTGAACATTTACTAACCAACCAGAGTGAGACGGCTTCATTAACTCTGCAGCACTGCACAGATGTAGGGATGACTAATCAGGTGTAAAGTATTTATTGAACACCAGGTCTGCTTTATGGTTGTGATATATTTTCCTGGTGGCCTGCAGTATCTGCATTGATACATGGCACTTGGTCTCATGATTGTAATTGTCTTAATTAGTATTGATGCAGCAAAATCGCTTAAATAGTCAATTCAGTGCCTTCCATTGAACACTTGAAGACATTAGAGGTGGGGACTTGCATTTCTTGAGTGCCCATTGGCTGCTGGGCAAGCACATTTTGGGGGCTTTCACGTCTATTATTACATTGAATCCTGGCAGAACCCTCTGAGGTGGGTATTATTATCCTCCACTTTACAGGTGACAACATCGAGGAGCAGAGAGAGTAAGTGATGTGTTTGTCTCCACTCACTTTGTAAGCGGAGCTAGGTCTCCAAAGTCCACCTATAACCTGCTTCTTTTCAAAACAGCATCTTGACATATGATTGATCACTGAGCTAAACTAAGAACTGTCATAAAAATAAATCCAATTTCTTCCACGTCCCTCTGGGTTGGCTCTCAAATAAAACCTGAATGCCAGAATGCCAACGGTCACAAACTGAAGTCCAGTTCTTGAAACTGGGGCTTGGGGTCAGAGGCACCCCTCCTGGGCTGCAAAGAGCTGTCTGAGCTACTAACCCCAGGATCCTTCAAGTGTCCTGGATTCTTCTGGGAATAAGTACTATTTAAACTCTTAACCACATGCCTGCACTGTGCTAAGCATTTTACACAGTGCAGTTCACTGAACCCTTACAACATTCTTAGCAGGAGACTCAATTTATTACTCCAACTTCAGAGATGATGAAGCAGCCTCAGACATGTTAGGCAAAAATTATTGTGAATAAATCACTCACTATGAAATTAGATGCTCAATGCCTTCTTTCCCAATAGACTGCAAGCTATTTGAGGGCAGGGACACTCCTGCCTTATTCATCTTTGTGTCTTAAAGTACACATCGCAAAGTCCTGCACACAATAGGTACACAATAAATAATTGCTGAGTAAAGGCACAGAATGATAAAAGTCACCAGAAATCTGGGGAACAGTAGCATCTCTGGAAGGCCCTACATAAATCAGCTAATGATTTCTGCTATCCCTTGAATATCACCAAATAACTGAGCCTGCACCTTATCCCATCAACCTGCTCCTACCTATTTCTCTGCTCCAGCCTCAGCCTCACTAGCTCCTGTACTACCTCTGAGCACCCAGGGAAGCAGAACTCCCTGATGTTGATGGTGGTGGGTTTTGTTCAGGGCTGGCCAGAGCCATGCTGTGCTCTAGGCAGAAATAAGCAACGGGCTCTTTTGCCTGATATTCTTTCACACTGTATCACCTAGCTCTCAGCATGACTCGTGCTGGAGGTCTCACAAAGTTGCCCCAGGGAGACAGTTACCACCACCCAGAAACCATTAGCCAAAGACCCTTCCTCACTCCCACCTCTAGATGTTCCCTTCTCCCCCTTGTAGGATCCCTTTCCTCCTGTGTGTATTAACTCAGGCTACCAGATGCTGGCCTGGGAAGGTGGGGCACAAGATACGCCCAGTTCAGCAGACCACTCAGACTCTGCATTCCAGTTTAGGCTCCTGCAGGGCAAGATATCTGCCCATGGGGAGCATCCTACAGATGGTGCACCATAAACTCGGAGAGATGTTTAGGCTGGGGAGGGAGGGCACTACCCTTTACTGCAGGGCAGCCTCACAGCCCCGTACCAGCATGCAAGGTGAGCAGAGCATGCATTTAACCCCCCACCTTGACTGGAAGTCTCTGCACAATGCACATACTCTATGGCTGTGCACAGTGATCTGGCTTTACTGAATGCCTACTGTGTTCCAGGTACTCTGCTCAAGACTTAATATTAGATCACCTTGTAAGTCCTTATTATTATAATCCCTTACTTTTACTTTGCAACTTAAGACAATTGTCACTAATTAACTTTTGTGCACATAGATGATTATTTCCTTAATGTCTGACATGATCACTAGGTTCTATGTTGCATTAAGGTGCCTTGTTCAGAACTCTATGTCCAGCACCTAGCAGAGTCAAGTCACACCTAGTACACGTCCTCCTAAAAAAATAGCAATTGTATAAACGAATCATGTGGTAGATCATACTATCGGCCAAAAATGTCACCCTCTCTTTGTCAGGGCTCTTTGCTAAGTAACTTTTCAATTCTTCCCACCAAAAGAAAGGCAAGGCCTCTGGATTTGGCCTTGTGACTTTCTTGGCTGATAGGATGAGACAGAGGTGATGGTGTGTCAGCTTTGAGACTAGAGGCCTTGTCTATTTCCACTTACCCTCTATGCTGCTGCCTTCACTCTGAGATCCAGCCCTGACTAGCCCACTGGTTCTAAGAGGAAAGAGGGGGACACTAGAACAGCTGGAGGTCTACAGAACTGCATCGAGAGTCGGGCCAGCCATCGCAGCCTGGACCAGCTGACCCCGAGTCAACCTGCAGACATGTAAAGAAACCCAGTCAGGATCATCCAACCCATACATACATGAGCTAACGAATGCCAATGATATTTTGGGTCCACTTTCTTAAATAGTAATAGCTGACTAATTCAAATTCATATGCCTATGTTACAGAGAAAGAAACTGAAGATCAGCAAGTTGAAGTGACCTGCTCAACATTTCACAGTAAGGAATGAAGTTAGTATTTAAATTCAGACCTGCCTGTCTCTAAAACCAATGTGTTTCTGCTACCACACATTGTCTCCCTTCATCCCTTGGAAGGACATCCAATCCTTACACCTGGCAGGACAGCCAGTGCATGTCATCGGTGTCTGGGGCATCTCTCCCATCTGTACTGCCTTGAAAGTAGCACAAAGGTGACCCTTGGACAGATGCTGTATTGAGTCAGGATCTCACATCTAGAAATCCTGCTTGTCCTTGCTGCGTAACTACCCTTCACACAGGAGCCCTACTCAGCACGCACAGATATTCCTCACTGCAATACGCAAATGGCATTCCAAATAAGCAACCAAATCCACAGTAGAGAAGCTCCATGTGATTAATGCATCTCTCAGGTGGTGAAAACCACTTAATCTTCAGCTGGAAGTTTCTGACTCCACCAAACACAGCTCTAATCGTCCACAAATGCACTGCCTGATGGGCCTTTATTGCTTAATTAGCAAGGTGAGAGGATCATAATTAATAAGCCATTTACTCCTACATTTAGATTTTTTCCAGTAAATGTAGCCAAAGATTTTCCAAGGAAATTCACATTATTTGTCCTCTTCCTCTACATCTTTTACTATCCGAATGGGTCACCTATCTCATTGTTTCCCAAACTTTTCTGCCTGCAGCTGGACAGGAGAGGGAGAGAGAAAAAGAGAGACAGGGAGGGAAGAGAGGAAGAGTTTCTCCTCTTCTTCCTGACTCCATTTTTCTCTTATAAAGACCCTTATATACACTGGGCCCACCTGAATAATCCAGGTTAATCTCCCCATCTCAAGATCTTTAATTTAATCACTTAATTAACTTAACTGCCTTAATTTATAAAGTCCCTTTTGCCATGTAAGGCAACATATTCAGAGATTCTGGGGACTAAGATGAGGATGTGAGTATTTTTGAAGGGGGGCATTATTCTGCCCACCACAATGTTCATCACGGCATTACCTGTGATGACGGAAGGTTAGAAACAACCTGAGTATCCCATAGAATAAAATGGTTAAATAATCTCTTCCTTCTCATCACAGCTGCCACCATTAAGATGCTTATGAAGAACTGCTTATAACAGGCACCATGTTGATGCCATAATATTTAGTAGAAAGTTATGCAAATTTGTAAAAAGTATTATGTTTTGCTCGATGTGTAAAAAGGATGAACAATTAAGAAAAATAAGATGGCAAGGAAGTAATAGCATTTGTTATACCTGGTAGTTGAATCATATGTACTTATTATTAATATTATAGTTTCTAACTGTCTGCATTTCCCTAGATGGGGGAGCAGGGGAGAAGAGGAGAGGAAGAGAAGGGAGCAGGGGGTTGAAGATGCTGCACTGCTGACTTTGCAGATGGAGGAAGGGGCCACAGACCAAGGAATACGAGCAGCCTCTGGAAACTGGATGAGGCCAGGAAATGGATTCTCCCCTGGATGATTCCGAAAGACTGCACCTGCTCACGGCTTGATTTTAGCCCAGTAGGATGCATTTCAGACTTCTGACCTCCAGAAGTATAAGGGAATAAATCTAGTATAAGTATAAGGGAATAAATCATAGCCTCAGACCACTAAGTTTGTGGTCATTTGCTACGGCAGCAAAAGAGAACGAACGCAAGGATCCTTGAGAATGACGATGTTTACATTTTTCAGATTTCCATTAGAACATATTTCTAGAAGTGGAATTCCTGGGTCAAAAGGTATGCCTGTGTTGAGAGCTCTTGACAGATGTCGCCAAACCGCTATGCAAGAAGGCTGAGGGCAGATGCTCCAGGAAGGGGAGCCCAAGCACAGGCTTCTTTCCATCTTAGTTGCCCACACCTTTGTCCAAGCTGCCCTCAGCTCCCCTGGGAAAAAGTCACAGCCCTTTCATTGGTCTCTGTACTTCCCCTCTGGGCAGTCAGAGGGATCTCATTACAACCTAGATCCTGGCGCTCTCTTGCTTACACCTGCATTGGTCTCTTTGTGCTGCTGTAACAAAATACCTTGGACTGGGTAATTTATTAACAATAGAAACTCACAGTTCTGGAGGCTAGGAAGTCCAAGCTCAAGACTCCAGCAGATCTGGCATCTGGCGAGGGCCTGTTTCTCAGAGATGGCACCTTCTATGTGTTCTCAAGTGGCAGCAGAGGCAAGGGGCTCCCTCAAACCTCTTTTATAATTTCTATAAGGGAACTATTCCCATTCATGAGGGTGGAGCCCTCCTGACCTGATCACCTCTCAAATGACCTAATCATCCCTCAAATCAAATCATGGAGGTTAAGTTTCAACATATGAACTTGGGGTGTGGGGAGGGCACATGCATTCAGACCATAGCGCACCTATTAGTGACTTCCCATTACTCTTCACATAAAGAGAATGACCCCTCCCCTGGCCTCTCCTGGCTGTGCTCTGGCCTCACCTCCCACCAGGTACCCTGGATCCTCACCTCTGCTACAGAAACCTGGTCTTCCCCCAGCTTCTGTCCATAGGTCACACTCCTGCCCAGCTCAGAGCTCCCCTGCTTGGAGTGCTCTCCTTGCATTACCCTTTGGCCCCAGATATCTCCCCCGGTCCTTCAGAGCCCATATAAAATACAGCTTTCTCAGGAAAGACCCCCTTTACTCCCAGGGAAAGTCCACTGCTACATTCTCATACTCTGTTCTTCTTCACAGCACTTACTATGATTATAATTAATTACCTTTTTAATTAGCTGTTTAACTTTTAATCAAAGTTTAATATCCATCCAGAAACTTGCATGTAGCATAATCTCTATGAATTTGTGCAAACTGAACACACCTGTGTAAACAGCATCTTGAGCAACATGCAGAACACTCTCTGCCTTCTAGGGCATCCCAGAAGCTGACCCACACCTCTTCCACTCACTAAGGCCCCAAAGGTAATGCCTACTTTGACAGCTGACAGTAGAGATTAGTTTTTTATATAAACAAAATACAATTAGTCTTTTCTTTGGGTATTTCTGTCTCCTTCATTAAAATATAAGCTCCAGGAGTAGAGGGCACACATCTGTTTTCTTCATCCTCATATATCCAGTGTGCAGCATCTTTGCTCAACAAACGTTTGTCAAATTAAACAATGAATTATTTAATTAACAACTAATTAATGTTGTAGGATTTGGGAAAATAGGTGTAAGAAGTACACTGAGCAGAGTGCCCACAAGAAGACAGAAATAAGAGAAGCAAGGTGTAACTAGCTAAGGAGTGGCCAGCAAGGACACAGGGGTGGGAATGACCCTGGCAGTAGAAGCTCAGCCTGTCCTGGCCCAGGCAAGCCCTCCAGCTGCTAGATGGGCTCTCCAGCAATGGAATGACCCTCCCCCAACTCCTGTGCCCACGATGGTCTGAATGAAATCTTCTTCCCCAGTAGGAAAGGGCTTTTCTGGGCGGACACAGCTGTTGAGCCCCAGACAGGGATCTCTCTTGCCAATAAAGAGGTGGCACTAGATAGCATGGTGGTGAGAATGAAGCTAGCATCTGTCAGTCTCAGACTCCAGGAGAAATTCTAGCCTGTAGCCCAGGTTTGGAATTGGAGGACATTTACCGGGTGACTACCCCAGAATCCAAGTTCTGACTTCACCAGACCACCCCTCCCTCTCTGCTCTCCTTTCTTCCTTCTTTCCATTCAAACGTATGTCCACAGGTATTAGGGCAGGTCCTCCTGCGTGGGGAATGATACAACCCCATTATCAGCTTGGAGGTCTCGGCACAGCAGGACAGACTCTTCTGTGCTTCTGACAGAGGGTACTTCTGGGCTCACGAGCTGGAGAAACGTTGAGCTCACAGATGTGAGCTGAGGGCAGCAGAGCCAACCCGAGGCTCTGACGTTCTCTGGTCAGTTTGAGGGCCACACAGCCAGTATTTTATTTAAGACATTCAGAGTATACAGTTAAAAACCCACGAAACTGAACAAATTTTTTAACTGGCAATTCCCTGCAAAGGGCTCTGCAGTGTGCACCGTTTCTATCGTGTTCAATCAAAAGGTATTTGAGACATAACTATACATTATCGCTATTGACATTTCCCAGCCTACTCCACTTTGGTTAAAAAGTAAGCACCCAAAGATGCCACTTAATAACTCTGGGCATCATGACAATGTCACTTTGGCAAGTAGAAAAGTGGATTTACACACCCACCAAGGATGACCTGCTTAGAAAGAGCCAGCAGGGATTGTTCCCTGGCCTCCAAAAAAGACAGTCCGCAGCCCACGTCCCTGCAGGTTACCATTGCTCAAGGGGAGGGAGGGAGAGGAAGAGAGAGAACAAAGGGAAGCATCAGCCCAGGTGCCACCCAGTCCCCTGGAACAGCCTCTAGTGGACAGAAAGGCTGTGGGACCTCAGCAACACAGCTGGTGGAGGGCATGGGGAAGGCAAGAGAAGAGGGACTGTCTGGTACAGGGCTGGGAAAATTACTGCATCCAGTTCTGCTTAAAGATAGGGGTAACATGCGCATGGAAAGACCCAGGAAGGTGGCTGTTGGCTCCAAGACCCAGGCCCATGGTCAATGTAGGTGGGGGCAGCAGGTGAAGGCAAGGTCAAGGTGTCGTATGAATAGTCAAATCCTAGCAGAGTCACAGCTAGACACGGGGAAGGGAGAACAGGGCTCAGTTACCCAGGGGAAGAGGCTGGGAAGAGCCAGGCAAAGTGTCAGGGCTCAGCCTGGCTACAAGGGCCAGGGCAGCCCCTTCTCCACTTCCTGGGTTTCCATTTCAACAGCAGACAGCAACATAAAGCCTGGCTGGCACCTCCAAATCCTTCCTCTCCCTCACCTTCCCCAGTGCCTTGCATCTAACCCAGGGGTGGATAAATATTTTCTATAAGGACCATACAGTAACATGTTAGGTTTTACAGGCCCTAGGGTATCCATCACAACTATTCAACCCTACAGTTGTAATGTGAATGTTCCAACAAAACTCACAGAACTAGGCAGTGGGCCAGATTTGACCCATAGGGTACTGCGTGCCAAGCCCTGATCTAACAAATTGCCAAGGCCTGTCGATTTTACCTTTTATTAGGTTATTAAGTATGAAATGTCTGATTTCCTTAAGTTTGACAGTTGATATCTCTGACATTTCACTTTGACACTTCTTGTTTTATTTTTATTGTGAAGGTACCTCCTCATTCTTTCAAATGCACGGTTTGGCTTGTGATTCTCTTTCAAATTTTTTTAGAGCAATTTTTGTGAAACCATGGATAAATCAAAAATTCATGTTATTTTCAAATATGAATTTTGCTATGGAACCAATGCAGAGCAGACAGCTTGTAATGTCAATGAAGTGTTTGGGAGGCATGTGGCTAATGAACACACAGTACCTTGATGGTTTGAGAAGTTTTGTTCTGGTAATTTTAATCTTGAAAATGAATCACAGAGGTGACGTGAGACCAAGGTGAATAATGATGAGCTTTTACTGTTAAGATGGTAAACTGTGACAATAATTTAGGGGCATACTTATATTAATTGTACTGCTTCTTGTTTGAGACATAATAAACTGTTGATTAAAAAGCAAACATTTCATATTTAATACCTAATACAACTCTCGTGAATCAGGCCACTGCTCTCCAGCCCCGTCTCCTGCCCTACTGGTCCAGCCACAATCCTCTGTTACCTGGATAACCACAGTGGCCACCTACCTGGTCATTCTGCTTTCACTTTTGCCTCCTACAATGTTCCACCCAACAGCCAGAATGAGCAGCCTAAAATGCAGGATTTAGCAGGCACCTCTCTGCTTAAAACTCTGCAGGGGCTCACCATTGCTTCCCCCAAAAGATCTATATCCTTGACGGAACACCTATGGGCTCAGCCCCTCAAGGAGTCAATTCCTGGTCAGCCCTCTGCCCATCATCACGCTCAGATCCAGCCAGTGTGAGTGCCTTTTGGAGCACTGCATGCTCTCTCCTTCCTGGGCCTTTGTCCCTAGATAAGCTGGCGGGAACCCACTTGTCTCTCCAGCACAATGACACCCCTCCATTCGCTTTGACTCATCTCAGTTTAGGCACTACCTCGGGACAATTGACCCTGGTGTCATGAGTCAGTGTTGAGTGCCTTGTCTGGACCCTCTGTTCACTTGCCTGCTAAATCCTATACATCTGGAAGGGAGTCGTGTTCAGCAACACATCCATGCCCTGCAACACAATGTTCCGCAGCTGGCACTCCATGAACAGCTGCTGACTGACTGAATGCATCAGTGAGTCAATCAATTAACTCTCTACAACAGCAGGACGGAGCTCAGAGGCTATCCAATTGGCCATCCTTTCCCAGGGGCCAGAAGAGGCTATGGCTTGGGTGGCTTTGCCTGCTCTGGTTGGGATGGCTTTGTACCTTAGAGTTCTCTGGAACTTGCAGGTCTAGAGTTTTCTGATCCAAGAGTTAACTGGGTCGGAAAAGTAACCTGGTTTTCAGGACTCTCTGTGCATTATAAGATGGACTAAGGTTTAGAGAGACACAAAGACACTAACATGTTTACAGACTTTCCTGGGTAGGAGCATAAGTGAATTCATGATCATCTTTTCTGTAGTATACTTATTCATTTTTCAATTCCTTCATTTATTCTACAAATGTTCCCTGAGCTCCCATGGGATTTCTGCCCCTGAACTGTCTGCCGCATCCACAGAGCTGGCCAATACCCAATTCTTGCCTTACTGTCTGACGAGGAAGACAGGTCCTTTTGAGATAGTGCGGTAAACGCTATGACAAATGGATGGTCAGGGATGATGCCAGGGAGTAAAATGAGGCAGAATAAAACTGACAATAAAGTATACTAGAAAGTTCGGGTCAAACAGTATTTTAGAAACAAGTAGATTTAACAACCTAAAGAAAAACCAAAAAGTTTATAGGGACAGTTCAAAAAATAAAGCTAGATAGGTCAGTACAATGCCAACAATTGTTATAACAGATGGAACAGAAAGGAAACATCAGGCTCTTTGCAAAATTGTATCACAGAAGCATAATGCAGTTTGCAAGGAAATCAACTAGATTTAAAGTGATTCACTCCCTCCAAATGGCTATGCAGGTACCCATCTTGGCCACTCCTCTGCAGAGGGTAGATAAGAAAGCCTAATGAGATGGATACACGGAGGACTCAGCGTGGAAGGACCAGCCAGGCAGAGGTGCAGGCTGCCCCGAGGGAGGGTATGAAAGGGACGGAGGGAGCACTCAGGGCTAAGAACATCAGAAGTACGTAAACCTGTTGTTTCTCTCCTGACCTGGGTGCCTTTCAGTGTAAATAAAACGGTGCCATAGATTTGGGATGTTTGGTCCTCTCTTGTTGGAAATGCTGCAAAGAGGAAGGGAGATCGTTTCCTTGGCACTGATTGTGGTTATCCTCGGCTAACAGTGGCTGCCTAGAGCGCTCTTCCTGTCTGGTGTGGCCACCAGGAAAGGCCAGGGCTTCCCAGGCTATGGGCCAAACAGGAAGGAGATAAACAACATGGGGACTTGTGTGCCGCCAACTAGGAAGAGTCTAGCCAGATGCAGGCACTGGCATGCCCAGGGAGGTGGGATCTGTCCAAACAGGAGAAAACCTTCAGAACTGGGCTGAGCTCTGTGGTGTGTGTGTGTGCGTGTGTGTGTGTGTACAGGCATGCGCACACACACGTGCGAATTCCCAGTATGAGGCAAGACACGAGCTAGCTGGAAGGCAGAGCCCCCCTGACCCTGAGATCCCCACACTCATGCACCTTTAATGCTGGAACAGATCTGAAAGGTTAATCATGTCAACTGTTTCATTCTAGAGACGGGGAAACTGAGGCCCAGAGTGGGGGAAGTAAGTTACTTCACGTCAACCAGGACAGTCTATGAGTTGAGATTAGAATGGATCCCTGGCTTTTCTGGAAACATATAGTGAGAGACTCACTTGTGTGGCTCACTTTGCTTCCAGGACACACTCTAGTACTGAATCTTCACCTCCATCTCCCAGGGCAGTGTATGTGGAGAAAATCATCTACATGTGAAGAGCATAAAATCTGAGCCCTAGAGATGCTAAGTATTAATATTTTTCTGAGGGTCACAGAACTAACCAGTGGGGCAATTAAGGCCCATTTGACTCAAAGCTATCTTTTCCATTTCCTCATGCCGTCCCATGCTACCTGCACTGATGATCACCCCCAGTAAACCGCTTTGTCTACATTCTTCCCCATCTCAGGTGGCACCAACCCCATCTTTCCAGCTGCCTGGGCCTAAACCCCTCTCTTTCTCTCACTTCCACTACTGATCCACCAGCAACCTGCTGGCTGTATCTTAAAAAATGTTCAGAATTCAACCATTTCCACCAGCTCTGCCCTGGCAGATGTCACTATCTGCCCTATCTTGGATTGGCAATAGCTTCCCACCGTCTATTCTCAACTCCCTAGCTGGGGTGAGTCCTTTTCACATGCAAACAAGTCATCTTACTGTTCGAAACTCTGCAACAGTTCCCCATGTCATGTAGAGAAAAGGCTAAATCCTTACAATGGCCTTGCAGCCATACAAGTTCCAGTTGCAGGCACCTCCCTGACTCTGTCTCCTCCCACCCTCTCCCTCACACACTCAGCTCCAGGCCTTCTGACCTCTCTGCTGTTCTTTGAACATAGCAGATAGGCTCCTGCCTCAGGGCCTTTGCACTGGCTGCCCCTGTGTGGAAAGTTTTCCCTCCTCCCCTTTTTGTCTACCCTAAATGTCTCTCACCTCATTCAAGCCTTTGTCAATAAATCACCTCTCAATGAAGCCTAAGCTAGCCACTCTCTTTAAAACTATACGACCACAAACATTTCCAATCTCTGTATTTTCCCCACTGCATTTTACTTTAAAACACTAACTCCCTTTTAGCATACCATGCATGCTTATTGGTTACTTTGTGTCTCCCTCACGAGAATGTAAACATCGTGATGGAAGGAATTTATCTATGTTGTTTACTGATGTATCCCAACCACGCAAAAAGTGTCTGGCACATGGTAGGTGCACAGTAAATATCTGTTAAATTGAATGATCTCTCTAGTTGGTAACTGCAGGAAAAAAGGGTTAAAGTCACAGAAGAGGAAAATTTTCTAAATCACAAAGTCATTTTTTTAACACTACCCCATCCTCAATTCTTTAATAAGAGAGGCTGAATGTGGAGTCTTACCAAGGGAATTTACAAAGAAGAGGAAATAAAACATGGAATAGAAATATGAAAGGAGCTCTTGGAAAGAGCAAATTGCATTGCTTTAAATGGGGAAAAAAATGATACCTAAAAGCAAAGATGCTTAAGACATTGCCACTATAGGTGGAAACACAGAGGTTGAAGGGGGTGGCTGCTGCTAAATGTGGAATTTGTACTGTTATCTAAGCTTCTGCCTAGAGCATTACCCAGCAATTTACAGCCCAAATCAATAAACAACTTAAATTCTGCTCTAAAGGAATAACTGAAATGAATGCACAACAGCACAGGGAAACAAATCAGCACTTGGAACAACAAAGGCGCTGGAATCCTGGCTTTGATTGGCTTTGATTTGCCCCAGTGAACTCAGCGCTCCAGGTTACTTGCTAAGTGCTGTGATGATCATAACAGGAGCTTTATTGGGAGAATGTCAGCTCCTTCCTTTCTCCCTCCTGGGCCTTCATAGGTGATCAGCATCTGGTCTGTTCTGCAGAGAGAAGGGAGGAGGGAGGCACCTGTCTTAATCTTGGCTGCCGGCCCCTTAGCTGGGGTGTGGAGGCCTGGGGTGGGGTCTCCCAGGAGGGAAGAGAATGAGCCTCAAACTCAGTGCTGGCCAGATGGAGCCCCGTGGCTGGAGGGAAACACTATGCAGAGTTCAGATGGGCAGAGACAGGATCACAGCAGGTCACCAATGACCTGGAAGGATCCAAGGCACCTGGATCCTCCCATGGTTATGGACGAATCCACAGGTCAAGGAAGAGAATGGGGCTTGAAATTAAATTGGCCTGGGAGCCACTATTCCTCTCATGGATTGGGTTAGTCCAGAGGGAGGGATGTCTCTTTGCAATATGTTCACCAACAGAGGTTGCCTTTTAAAAAATTTGCCCAGAAATCCTCAAAATACTGACAACTGTTGTCTGTGATCACCCTTTAGTGCTTTGCTTTGCAGGGTCAGGAGTGCTCTGGTCAAGAGAAGCAGCAGGGACTGAGGGAAATTACCTTAGTGACCTTCTTAGAACTTGTCCCAAGGGCTGGATCTGCAAAGAAGCCTATGGAACATTCCAGACTTCTTTTTCAGGATCCATATTTGAGCTACATATTTGAATTCCAAATTCATCCTCAAATAATTCTCCTAATGAATTGTTTATTTCATTCATCTACATATTCACAGAGTTACTGGGAAGTGCTGGTCCTAGGACAAGTCAGGAAACAGAGATGACAGATGTGGTCCCTTTGGCAAACACTTTATAGACAAAAGCCATTCCACCTGTCTCTATAGCTCCAGGGCATAGCACAGTAGTGGGAACACAGGGGAGCCTGCCCTTACCTGCTCTGGCACAAGTAAGCACATGTTTGCTGAGCGTATGGATGAATGAGTGATGAGCACCTCCAGACCAACGAGTCCATAGAGATACTCCTGAGTCTGACTTTGACAATGGAAACACATTCCAGGAGACTCAGTCATCTCTAAATAGAGCTTCAGAAAGAGTGTCTTTAAAAATCAAATGCATTTCAAAAAAAGATAGACAAATGGCCCACAAACATATAAAAAAAATCTCAATATCACTAATCATTAGGGAAATGCAAATTAAAATCACAATGAAATACCACCTTACCCCTATCAGAAAGGCTATTATTAAAAAAGTCCAGAAACAGCAGATGCTGGCATGGATGTAGAGTGAAAGGAACGCTTATACACTGTTGATGGGACTTCAAATTAGTACAACCTCTATGGAAAACAGTATGGAGATCCTTCAAAGAAATAAAGGTAGACCAACCACTCGATCCAGCAATCCCACTGCTGGGTGTCTACACAAAGGAAATGAAGTCATTTTATCAAAAAGATACCTGCACTCGAATGTTTATCACAACACAATTGCAAAGATATGGAATCAATATAAATGTCTTTCAATTCATGAGTGGATAAAGAAAATGGGGGCCAGGCGTGGTGGCTCACGCCTGTAATCCTAGCACTCTGGGAGGCCGAGGCGGGCGGATTATTTGAGCTCAGGAGTTCGAAACCAGCCTGAGCAAGAGCGAGACCCCGTCTCTACTAAAAATAGAAAAAAATTAATTGGACAACTAAAAGTATATAGAAAAAATTAGCCGGACATGGTGGCACATGCCTGTAGTCCCACCTACTCGAGAGGCTGAGGCAGGAGGATCGCTTAAGCCCAGGAGTAGTTTGAGGTTGCTGTGAGCTAGGATGACGCCACGGCACTCTAGCCCAGGCAACAGAGTGAGACTCTGTCTCAAAAGAAAAAAAAAAAAAAGAAAATGTGATGTGTATACACACACACACACTCACACACACATACACACCATGGAGTACAACTCAGCCATAAAAAGGAATGAAATAATGTCATCTGCAGCAACATGGCAGGAACTGGAGACCATTATCGTAAGTGAAGTATCTCAGGAATGGAAAACCAAACACTGCATGTTCTCACTAATAAGTGGGAGCTAACACATGAGTACACACAAGCACAAAGGACATGAGTAACCAAGGAGAGGGGAGATAGGGAGAGAATCAGAGGGTGGATGTGGCATAAAAACTTACCTATTGGGTACAATGAACACTATTCTGGTGATGAAGACAACAAAAACCCTTACTTAAGCGTTATAGAAGATATCCATGTAATAAAAGCACTTATACCCTCTGAATAAAATAAATAAATAAATAAATAAATAAATAAATAAATAACATACTTCTTGGTTTGGGAACTGACAACGGCAACCAGTTACTCGAGTTATGTGAGCAAAGGCCCACTTGCCTCCTAAGCTCCACAGTCCTTGATTAACTATCTGGGGGCAGACTTTAAAGGGTTACTCACAGAGTCTCACATTCAGGAAAATTCTGTCTACATGGTCATGCAAGAGGGCCTGGAGACTCCCAGTCACTACAGAGGCTGGTGACACAATGGGCCCTTGTCATGACTGATCTTTGATATTCCATTGCCTGACAGCTTTTCAAAAAGTGAAAAGTATGTTTATGGGCATGCAAATAAACACATGTACCCTCCCAACACACGCACACAGACATATCCTGAATTATCTTCCCTCATTCATCAATATTCTCTGAAAATGCAGTTTTTTTGGTTGACAAATATTCTGCTATTTGAATGTAAATCTATATTATATATTTAGCTATTTTTCTTGGTTGGACATTTTGGTTATTTCTATGTAGTCATAATCTTTTTTTATTGTTGTAGAGACGGGATCTTGCTTTGTTACTCAGGCTGGTCTCAAACTTCTGGCCTCAAGTGATCCTCCTGCCTCGGCCTCCCAAAGGGCTGGGATTACAGGTATGAGCCCTGTTGTCACAATTTTAAATCACATTGAAATAAAACTGGCCCTTTGACTCTTTTCTTTCTCTTTCACTCCATGTGGGAGATTAAATGTGGCTGCCAGTTTTACCCCATCCACTGTGTCCTCTAGTCAGTATTTGACTTGAGTCAATTCTAGAGGCCACCATGCTGGAGTGTCCATGTGCAGGCCCCTCCAGTTGACTGACCCAGTTGAGCGCTGCCCTCCAGCCATCCCTGCCAAGGTGCCAATGTTAGTGAAACCATCTTGACTCTGAGGATCAGCTCATTCTACAGCTGAATATCACCAAGTGACCTCTGTCTGCCGGTGCTAGGTGGAACAGAAGAATCTTCCATCTGAGCTCTTCCCACATTCCTGACTCACGAAATCATGAGATTATTTTTAATGGCTATTGTTTTAATCATCAACCAGTCTTCTTGATACTCTCGCAATGCTTACAATGACCCACAAATCTCTATGTGATCTTGCCCTCTCTTCCTCTGACCTAATCTTTGATATGGCTCACACTGCTCCAGGCACACTGGCCTCCCTATTCCTCCTCAAACACCACATACACTCCTCCCACCTCAGGGCATTTGTGCTCACTTTCCTTTCTGTGACCATGCTCTTCCCCCCAGATGTCAGCATGGTGTGGTCTTTGGCTTACAGCAGAGCTTTACACAAATACTGATTAATCTGAGAGGTCTCTTCCGATATCTTACCTAAAATGGGGGTCCCTTTCCTCCATCCCAGCCCCTTGAGGAGCTGGGGAATACCTCTCCCTCCTTAACCTGCTTTGTGTTTCTTCATAGCACTTTCACAATCTGAATACACACACACACACACACAAGTGTGATGTGCGTGTATGTTTATTGTCTTCACACCTTTCAGTATAAACTCTCCCAAAACAGAAACTTTTGTCTGTTTTTATCATTGCCATATCCCCAGGACCTGATCAATAAATATTTTTAAATGAATGGATGAATCATTCAGTATATGTTTTTGTATAGAAACCTTTCTATGTATTTCTGATTATTCCTCAAAATAAGTTCTTATAAGTTAAATTGTTGAGATGTAGGCATCACACGATTCAAAATTTTTTAGCACATATTATACAAAATTCCCTTCAAATAGGCTGCACTGGGTTTTGCTCCCATTAGAAATGTGTAAGAATGTTAATCTCGTTGCATTATCACCAATATATAATAAAATCACTCAGAAATATTTGCTACATTGGTATGTTAAAAAATGGTAACTCTTTGTTTTTTCTTTCTTTGATCCTTCATGAATTAAGCTCCCTTGTTCATATGTTTATTAAGGCCAGTGGAGTGCATGTTCCTTGAGAGCAGGGGCTTAGTTCTACTCACCGCTATTCCCCTGACCCCAGAAAGAGTCCAGAATATCACAGGTGAATGACAAGTATTTGTTGAAAGAATTAATTAACATGGATCTTTTTTTAACTATTGGAAGGCTATTGGTTCGTGTTTCCTTTCAGAAGTCTGTCCCTTTTTTCTTATTGACTTAAAATAACTCTATACATACAGAATATTTTTCTGTCATCTAGATTGAATTTTCAATGTGTCATTTGCATTCTATTTTGTGTATGCTATTTTTGACATTCAGAAATTCTAACATTTTATGTAGACACATCCATCATTTTATTTTAGTTCCTCTATTTGATACCATGTTTAGAAACAGTCACAATAGTTAACACTTATATAGCACTTACCACACGCCAGGCACTTTTCTGAGGATTTTACATACATCATACATTAAATCCCCACAGTGATCCTATGAGAAAGACACTATCATTATTTCATTATATAAATAAAGAAACTGAGGCAGGGACCTATAAAATAAATCATTTCCTATGTAAGATTTTATATACATTTACCTACACATTGTTGAAATTGCTTTATGATTTTAGTTTTAATATTTGCAATTACTATGTAATAATAGTAATCCATGGAATTACTCCATGGGAAGGTGAGAGTCTAATTATTTTTTCCCAAATTGTTGCCATGTGCTCTAACACAGTTTATTGAATAATTTATCCCTCTACCAAATTAAAATTATACTTGTAACATGTTTGTAACATATTGTGATGCATATATGTATGAATATATATATGTGTGTATATATACACACATGCAAACATATGCACATAAACATATACACATACATACACAAGCAACACATGCATAGTGTTTGCTGGTATTCTTTTTAAGTTCAATTGTACTGTCAATCTTTTCAGCTGTTCAGTAATTTTTGTGGTATGTGCAGTGAAACAAATTTATAAAATAGAAATATAAAGACGAAACATAAAAGGATTACCAGTGATTCCCTACAAATCCTGATTAAATGCACATTCAACGTTATTCTCATGAAATACACACCTGTCAAATACAAACATAAGCGCTTCTAAATTGCATTACAAATGCACAATACTCTTTGGAAACAGTTTGCTTCAGAACTTTGGCAGCCACAACAGCACACACACAAGCCTCTTTCACCCCAAAGGAAATATCTACGATGTGTGGATGTTTAGCTCCATCACCACATGTCACTGCTTTTGGTTCCTTGCAAAATCACTTTGATTTCAGTTCAAACGAATGAGCAAGCAGTCTACGTTCAGGTCCACAAAGCACATTTCTACCCCTGCTGGGTGGACGGGACCACAAGGAAATCACTTCCAGTAAGTTAGGACTTGCCTAGTTCCCCAAGTGCGGACTCCTCCACTGAGCCCTCCTTTTCTACCCCCTGCCACACTCAGAGGAGGACTTGGACCTGGAGATGTGGGTGGTAGGAATGAAGACCCATGGACTCCCAGTGTGGGGGGAAGCACCGGTTCTTGGAGAGGCTAATAGTTATCCGAGATGTGATGATATTCATACTCTTAAGCCTGGTCCATTGACTGAGCTCTGCTTGCTCTTAAGAACACCCTCCTGCCAAACCTCAGGATAATAAGAACTGCATTTATTAGTATTGCATACATTCTCTGACATTCACATTTATATTTCCATATTTTCTTATACAATAGAGAGCATACTATACACCTGTTCTCACCTTGCTTTTCTCTTAAAGGTTTACTTGAAAATAGCTCCTCATTCATTTCTACAGCTGAGTACTATTTCACTGGATGGCTATATCCCCATTTATTTAGTCTGTGACAGAGGTGACCCCTGTGGCCCACGGCCTGGCACTTGGCTTGGTCTAACCAATGGAACCTTCCATGCCCCCTGCTCGTGGTGCCACCCAACTCAGTTCAGTCCTCAGGAGTGTGTGGCATGCCCTATGACCTGATTGACCCATGGTCCAGCCAGCCTGACTGTGTTCCTGTAAGTTCTGCCTACCCTTCCTGGGGAGCTGAGGGAGTTCTGTCCTCTGCCTTACCACCCCTGACAATAGGCAACACGGCTGCTGGAATCCAGTGCTGTAGATCCCTGTCCCAGCCAGGATGAACGTGGTGGAGGAGTCTGATCACTGTGTGTCCCTAACATTCTCCAGAGGTCACCACTCCCTCGAAAAGTCTAGCTCTTGCTGCAACTGAGCCTCCAAACAAGCATTTGCGTTATTCCCCAGGGCAGCCTGGGTCACTTGCTTCTGCAACAAGGCAGAGGAAGGTCGATGTCCCAGCATTTGCAGAGGCATTGCCTAGAATGGGGTCTGGCCTGAAGGTGTGAGCCCTTTGTGAACTCGCTGTACCTACCACTCTGCCCTTTGGACATGAAATGAGCCCAGGCCTTGACTCAAAGCAGAGCCCTGACCTTAGCCTCAGATCAAACTTTGACCTAGCCATACACCAAGCTCTGATGCTGGTCACAGACTCAACTCTGACCCTTGCACAAACTGGATCCAGACCCCAGGCTCATCCTGAATCATGACCCAGGTCATAGATACAGCTTCAAGTCCCAGGCTCATTCTGAGCCCTGACTCTGGGCCCAGACTCAGCCCTCACCCTGGTGGTGACTGAGCCCAGAGGGCCACCTTCAAATGTGGTCACAAAGGAGGCTTGGCACAGTGGGAAGATGGCTCTGTGTGAGCCCCCTCCCCCATCCAGCTCTGACAGCACTCACATCCTACTGCCTGTAAAATTGAGCATCCAGTTACCATCTTGCCATAGGGAAGGAGTCTCAGTCCCATAGACCTGAGTTCAAATTATTCCTCTTTCTAGCTGGGAAACTTTGAGCAAATTAGTTCTTTGACTCTGAGAAATCCATCTGTAAAATGGGCACAAAATACCTGCAGGCATGATGGCCATAGGATTAAATAATGTGATAATTTAATTTGAATTAAATTACATGATACATAAAGTATGCAGCTCACAGTAGGTACTCAATGAGTATCTCAATAGGCATCTTGTCAGCTGCAGATAAATTTATGATATAGGAGCAAGCCCTCCTAAGCTGTGCTGTCCACAACAGTGGCCACCAACCACACAGGGCTACTGAGCAAGTGAAATGTTGCCGATATAAATTGAAATGCGCTGTAAGGAACACACCATATTTCAAAGACCAAAGGCTTAGTATGAAAAAAAGAATGTAAAATATATCCTTAATATGTTTTATATTGATCACACATTTAAATAACAATATTTGAGATATGTTGGATTAAAACAATTACTACTAAAATTAATTTCAGCTGGTTCCTTTTTTTTAATGTTGCTACTAGAAAGTTTAAAATTATATATGTGGTTTGCAGGTCTAGAGGTCTGGGGAGAGCGGTTCATGAGTAATAATGACAAAACAACAACAGCAACAGTGAAAATAACAGCTAACATTTACTCAGTGTTCATTATGTGTCCGGCACTCTTCTAAACACTTAAAGTCTCACAGTAGCCTCTAAAGGTAGGCCCTATTATTGTCCCCATTATTGAGATGGGACAGTTGAGACACCAAGAAATGAAGTTACATGTCCAAGCTGGAAGGCCAGTAAAGAGCAGAAGTAGGATGTGAGCCCACATCACCTGGATCTAGAACCTATATTCTATAGTAATTGCCACATTCATTAAAGGCCACGTCAGCAGGGGCCTTCCTACAAATGGGTCACCTCACAGGGCGGAAACTTGCCCTGAACAAATTAAATACTGTCATTGGGACCCAGGTACCAGTGACCCCCAACCTCCCAGGCCCCAGCTATCCCACCACCAGGCACCTCACTGTCCATCAGACTGGTCAGCACCCAGTGGTAGAGTCCCCATAGTGGGTGAGGGGTCCTCTCATTTAGTCTCTTGCATGCAAGTCATCTTTGCCCGGCAGCACCAAAGCGAACCGCTTCCTCAAACCCTTCCAGCTTTCTCCATTAGTGAGAGGCACTTCCGGGAGCAAAAATGATAAACTCAATTGTTCAGAAAGCAAGTTCCGTTCTTCAGTTTGTGTGCCAGTCATAAACACAGCACCTTCCATTTGAACAGAAACCCCACATTTCAGCAGAAGTACTCAATGTATCATTTCTCTCTCATCCATCTTCTTCAAAGCACTTACTTCAAAAAGTAGAGAGGAAAAAACAAACCCTAATAGCCTGGTACTTTGAATGGGAAAGAGGAATTTTATGATCAAGAACTCAACATGCTTTACTGACACGGCTGTGCACATCCACCCCCCTGCAGCTCCTGAAAACTGCTCTGGAGATGGGAAAGCTTCCCTGGGAGCCTAACAACCTGATATCACACCTATCTGGGAGGGCAGGGGGTGGGAGGCACACTCATTCCAGCACCTGATCTTTTGCTGATCAGCCAGAAGTCCTAGTTCAAGTCTAGGCCTGAAATGTAACCTTTTTGGTGATCTTGAATCATCCATTTACATATACTTGGGAAATATGTATTGAGCACTGTGGCAGATTATATTTTCCAAAGATGGTCATGACCATGCTGCTTATTCCACATGCTTGTCCAATGCACTCTTGTCCCTCCCCATCAGAGGGTGGGGTTTATGCCTTCTCCTCTTGAACCCGCATGGAACTTTGTGACAGCCTCGACCAAAGGACTGTGGCAGACATGCGTCTATGTTACTTCTGAAGCTAAACATAAAAGTCACAAAAAACCATAAAACAGCAAGAACTCTTGCTCTTGGAGCCCAGCCACCATGCTGGGAGGAAGCCCAGGTCATATGAGGAAGTCAGAAATAGGTGTTCCAGCCAACAGCCCAGCCAAGGCCCCTGCTGGCAGCCAGCACTAACCTCTAGACTTGTGAGTGAAGAGGAAGATTTAGATGTGACGCCAGCGCCAGCCACTGTCTGATGCAACCACAGAAGGAAACCTCAAAAGTGAAGCCACCTAGCTTAGCCCAGTCACAGTTCACCGAAACAACAATAGATAATAAAAAATAAAACATTGTTGTCTTATACCATTAAGTTTCAGGTGGCTCATTATGCAATGATGGGTAATTGGAGTGAGCCCCTACTACTTGCCAGGCATTGTGCTATCTGTTAAAAGATACAATAATGAAGCAGACTTTGTCCCTGTCCTTAAAGAGGTTGTAGCTCAGTAGGGACATAGAAAAGTAGCTAATCACAAGCCTACACAGTATAAGCAGGTGGCAGAGGGACATACAAAGTACTCTGGGAACAAACCAGAGTTGGGGGAACATAACAAGGCTTGAGGACATCAAAGAGGGCTTCCTGGAGGAGGGGATTTTTAATTAAATCTTGAGAACGAGTCAATTAGATGAAGGACTAAGACCTTTCCATTTATTTTAAGGCATTGAGAGTACCAAGAATAGATAGAAAAATCAGGAAAGCCTGCTCAACATGGAAAATGTATTATAAAACCTCAACAATTAACACCTTAATAATTAAACCCTTAATAATTAATTAGCATATTGACAGACCAATTGACTAATGGAACATTAGAAAGCCCAAAAATAGACCCCAATGCTACAGGGATTTAGTCCATATGTATTAAAGGAGCATGTCAAAGAGGGACTTGTCCAGAAATGCATCATACTGCACACTATCTATCAAGATAATCTCCAAAGGTCAAAATTTTAAATGCAAAAAAAAATCCATTTAAATCCTTTAAGAAAATATAGAAAAATAGAAATTTAGAAGGAAAATAATTTTCTATAGCCTTGGGGGTATCTAAAGCCTTTATATATTTTTTGGCTTAAAATCTAGAAACACTTAACAGAAAGATTGATAAATCTGAATATATGAGAAAAAATTTATGTAATGCCAAAAGAAAATGAGACAGAGATATTAAGCTAAATTGATAAACAAAGACATCTATCAAGGTTGAAAATGGGAACAATATTAACCTGAAAAACTGCAGCTTCTCCTTAGCAATCCTAAGATACCTGTAGTTTCCTGCACCCATTACAGAGGGCCTGGGACAAAGTAGATATTTAATAAGATATATTTCAGGATATAGTTTATAGAAGTCTGCTCTAGGAAAGAAGTTCTGGTTTAGTCCTGACTTGGCAAATGGCTAGTTATGTGACCTGGGACATAAACAAACAGGTATTACAGCAGGGCGGGTGATTGCTTCTTCACGGCCCTACAACCTCATTTCTGGAAAACCCACATCACCATTTTCAAGGTAAAATATTGATGCCACAGTCATCAAGACTGCCATGCAAAGCCTCTGAAATAGCAGTAAAGCAAGCCCAAGAATCACAAAAACAGTCAAAATGTGGCATCGTTCTATGGATTTCATCTTGTTCCACTAATTCCAGGCTCACTTCTCCAAAAGTCAGGACCTGGCTACATCTTGCTGAACGTCAATTTTCTCATCAGTACAATAAAATGGGGACAATGACAATGACTTCAGAAAGTAGTTAGGAGTTTAAACGAGAATAATGCATATAAAAAGCCAAGTATTGGTGTAGGACATATCACAAGCTTTGTAGCTAGTCCCAGTGTATACCAATACCCAAATTATTATCGTCATGGTTACTTTACTGGTGATTCCATCACACCAAACACACAGGCCAGGCCTCAACTGGATTAATAAGCAATTTCCACTTGTACATCTCTATCCAGAGGAGAGCCATTTCTTCCTCCTCATCGTTTCCCCTCTTTAAGTCACATTGCACAGATGAACAGAACATGTCACCAAAGATGCCTGAGAGCAAAATGGAAGCATACTGGGGATCCTTGAGCTGCTACTCAAGATGTTGGGTCATAGGCCACACTCTCATGATTTCAGGCTGAGAGACAAGGAGCCGTTAAAGCTGGGCTTTTGTTTCTCACTCCTCTCTTAATACAATGAAGCTTGGGAGGTATTAAGTAGATCAAGAAATTTCAGAACAAGGTAGGAAAACGAAGACAGAGTTGAAGGTGTCCAACTCCCTGGAGTTTACTCTTTGCATAGACCTTACCAAGCTCGAGTTTGGGGTGCCTGCCAGCCAACTTCCTTTCCTGGTTTCCATCATGGGGCTCTGGGGATCCCACTTAACCATGCCATCAGTCCCTGACACTGTAAATCAAGGATTTGAAAGGCAGCCTCTCCATTTAAAGCAGGGGCAGCTTTAAAGAGTTTTCTGTATCTTTGTCAATGAAAGTGACATTGAGAAATTTTTCTTCCATTTCTAGCGCAGCAAAGTGGTTGGTGAATTTCCTGCATGTAAAAAACTCAGCCATTATAGTTCCACCATGGGATCCATTAGGCCAATATTGGATCAAACCAAAGAGCTGGGAGTCTTCTTAGTAACAGGGCAGTCAATGCACAGAAAGGCAGAGGCAAAAACTGAACTGCAGCATCTAGTCCATGAACCTTTGCATTACTCGGGTCCCAGCACCAGCACAGTGATGACCACGGGGTCTCAGAATCACCAGAGGAACAGGGTCCCCAAAAGCTGCCTCCCTGGTTGCTATCAGATGCCAAAATCCCCTGCACACCTTCCTCAGCTAGAGGTTATCCAGCCTCCAACAGCCTCCAGGCTTGAAACTCTACCCCGAAAGTATTGGGAAGGGAAGCTGTGTTCTACTCAGACAGCAACTCCTAGATCACGGCCCTAGAGCAGACTCCCCTGTCCACCCTCCCAGTAAGTCTTCCAATACCTTGTCCTATTTTGTCTTCTTCATAGCTATGTTAGGTGCTGAACTGGGCACTGAGGTTATAACAGCGAGGCCATGGAGCTTACTTTCCACCATTTAGGCAGAGCTGAAGACCTTGTTTATCTAATCTGTTAAAATCAGACTGGGTGGAAGGTGAGGACCTCAATATTTCCACATTTGCTGACAACCTTGAACTCTCATAGAGAAGGGGGAAGTTGTTGCCTGGAATCACATGAAGATAATAATCACAATAGGGATACTGACAACTACAAAGATGACAACTCTACTGCTCATAATGGCAGTCTTAATTACATGAAGAATTCAGTGACCTCAGCAGTACAAGGAAGGAACACATGTTAAGCGACCTTGGAGTTGTTTCCCAGTCTCCAGGAGAAAGATACATCAAACACCACTTTGCATTTTTTACCTTGGATAAATAGGGAAATGGCCTCTTTACTAGAAGTAGAAGATACTGGGAGATGAGTTCCCTCTTATCAATGTGTTTTCATCTCATTGGCCAGCAGGTCTATGGCTCAGGGAGAGGTTGAGGCTGGAGATAGGGATTTCGGAATTATCTGTAGCCACTTGACTGGGCACTTGGGAATGAATGAAATTGCCGTATCAAAGAGAACAGGAGGAGAAGGGACACAGGGGTGGGGAGCGGTCCCAGAGAACAAAGCAGTACAGAAACAGTCAAAACAGCCAAAGCAAGCATATCAGGAGACCAAGGCTAAGGGAGGGAAGCGAGAGAAATGAGGAAGGGATGGTAACTCCCGCCAAGGGGGATTAAGAATGATGGGGACTGAGAACCCTCTGTGGGATTGTGGATTGGAGATGCTGCCTCCATGCAAATCCTATTTGCTGCTGTCAATCCAGAGCGTGTCCCGCCGAGACCATTTTTGAGAACAGACTTGAGACATAAAAACATCTTTCTGTAAAATTGGATCATGGGAACAGAACATGGGCATTGGTACCCTTTATGAGTGACAATTTCTGGCTGATATTTATTCCTTGTTATGTTTGTCGTCTCTCTCTCTCGGGACAGAAAAGAATGCTGCTAACATCAACAAACAAACATTAAAAAATGAAAAGAAAGAAAATCTTACTCCATGTCAAGTCAATGTTTAAAAAAAATTCTTGATGTCTATATATAGTATACACATACCTATGTGTGCATATAGAAAAATCAGATTGTGCTTTAGAGATGCATATGGTATTTAATGCTAATTTATTTCAGTTTTCCCTTTTCCGGGACTGCTTTAGAAGAGTATTGTCCCTGGAATTAAAGATCCGAATAGTCTGTTCTGATTCTCAGGGATAGAATGCCCAGCTAAAGCTAAGACCTATCAAATATTTATCCACTTGTAGAATTTCAAAAATCCAGCCTCCTGCCTCCTCCCACAGCTGACCCTGTCTGGCAGAAATCATGCCTGGATCTTGCAAAGTGAGTGGATCGTCAGAACCAAAGCTGATGTTGGTGCTTCTGTGGGTTGGTATGTGACTCAGAAAACTTGTCAAGTGGTGGGGAAGGTTTATCAATGTTAGACGTGGGGTTTGAGAGGAAAGATCCGGCTGTACTTCACAAATAGATTTACTTTTTTAGTATCTCTCCTGCTTTAGGACAAGCTCTGTTGCTTGTGGGCAGAACTCTGGGGATGAGCTTAGAGGTCCCTACTGCCTGGTGTTGAGGCCTCACTCCCATTCTCAGCATCAAGGAGGCCAAACAGCACCCAGAAGAGACACCAGAGAGAATGAAGGATTTAGGGGTTCAGTTATTCACAAAACCTGGTGTAGTGCGCGGGAGATGCTGCACACATTTCTAACTCGGACATATCATTAATTCACACCACTCCTCTTGTTCCTACTAAACAAGGGGTTCTCCACCTCAAAACTATTGACATTCTGAGCCAGATAATTCTTTGTTGTGAGGACTGCCCTCTGCATTATAGGATGTTTGGAACCATCCCAATAGATGCCAGTAACACCCTCCCAATTGTGACAATCAAAAATGTATCCAGATATTGTCAAATGTCCCCTGGGAGGTAGCAAAATAGCCCCTGTTTGAGAACTGCTGCACTAAAGTACTGCACTAAATTAACCAAGGGACCAAGAAGTGAGGTTTTGAATAATCCACACCTGTTTGGATTGTTCAGTGGTGCCAGAGAGGTACTTGCAGGACTTCAGCCTTGTTAGTCTGACATCTCTCCTCTGCTCCCACCCATAGGAGACCCCAAGCATGTTTCAACCTCAACCCAATAGATCTTCATTATAGATTGCGGCAGCATTTCTTCATTTCAGATGGTTGGAGGAATCTTCCAGAGTCTAGGAACAGAGCAGGCTGCCTTCTCTCCTCTTGCCAGAAATTTTAATGTGATGTTTAATGTCTCACTGGAGTTTGCTCATTGCAAAGATGAACACTTCTCCTCCCACCCCATCCCCACACCTGCCTAGAGAAAAGGCTGTCCAGGCTGCTTAAAGGTAAATCAATGCTGCACCAGGCATGCCCAAGTGGATTTTTGTTCAAGCTAACACCCCTGCCCATCTGTTCAGCTTCAAAACCGCAGGTCTGCCTGGTGAGGGGGATTCGAAGAAACTGCAATGAAGAGTGAGGCCTTTATCTCTTAGTAGGAAGGGAAGAAGAAACTCCAGGAATGATTTATTCATCCAATCCACCCACTGGAAATAAAGGCAGGGCTGTGAACACAGGAGAAGAGAGATGCGCTGCCTGGTCTCTGGGGACTTGCAAGGTCCAGAGCCTCTGGCGTATAGATCCACCAGGGGAAGTTCCTCAGTGAACTTAGTACCTACTGATCCAGGCAGGAATATGCACTGCGTATTTCACCTCTATGCCTCCATTTCCCATTTAATAAAAACTCAGTTCTGAGAATACCAAACTTTGCCAATTCTATTTCTGATACATCTCTGGGCTCAGATTTCTCCTGTCCATGTCTGCAATACCTAACGTAGTTGAGGTTTCATCTTCATTTGCTCATCTGGGCTAATGTACTTGCCTTCTCATGGCTCTCCTTACCATCACTCAATCTTCCATACAGAATACAAAAGTGGTCTTTGTAAAATCCAACAGAATGAGAAAACATCCATATCCCTCCTCAGCAAACACCATAAACAATGTTTGAAATTAAAAAAACCAAATTATCAAGCTGGAAAAACAAATATATTCACATTTATAACAGATAAAATAATATCTATATTTCTGCCTCTCTCCTGGCCTCCACATATGTAAAGAGCTCTCACAAATCAATAAGGAAAAGTCAAAAATAGGTAAAGGATAGGATTAGGCAATATAAAAATGAGTTTTAAAATGGAAAATAAAAATATGGAAAATATGCAACCTTACTTGTAATTGAAGGCTACAAATTAAACAAGTATTTTTTTAAACTCTTAGATTAGCAAAAATTTAAAAGCATGGGAACAGGCCGGGCACGGTGGCTCACGTCTGTAATCCTAGCACTCTGGGAGGCCGAGGAGGGCGGATTGTTTGAGCTCAGGAGTTCGAGACCAGCCTGAGCAAGAGCGAGACCCCGTCTCTACCAAAAATAGAAAGAAATTAATTGGACAGCTAAAAATATATAGAAAAAATTAGCCAGGCATGGTGGCGCATGCCTGCAGTCCCAGCTACTTGGGAGGCTGAGACAGAAGGATCACTTGAGCCCAGGAGTGTGAGGTTGCTGTGAGCTAGGCTGACGCCACGGCACTCACTCTAGCCCGGGCAAAAGAGTGAGACTCTGTCTCAAAAAACAACAAAAAAGAGAGTTTCACTGTGATGTGTCCAGTGTAGGTTTTTTTGTGTTTGTTCTACCTGGGGTTTATTGTGCTTTTTGAAGTTGTGAGTTGATGCCTTTGTTGATGCCACTATCTCTTCAAATATTGCATCTGCCTTATTCAGTCTTTCCTCTTGGCTATGTGACCATGCACTACATGTATCTTATATTCTGTTACGGATGTCTTGAAATCCTTTTCTCTCATTGTGTTTCAGTAGGATGTTTTCACTGTTTCTTCTACTGTGTCCAGATTGCTGTTAAGTCCATCTAATGACTTTCTAATTTCAGATACCATTTATTTGCAGTTCTAAATGTCCATTTTTTCTTTTTGTAGATTTCAGTGTTCCATTGAAATTCTCCATCTTTTCATGTTTTATCTTTTCCTCTTATTTTCTTGACTATATTATTCATAGTAATTTTTAAATTCCTGTTTGATAACACCAATATTCAAATCACTTTGGGAATGTTTCATTTATAGTTTTCTCTGGGTTTTAGTCATTTTTGCCTGTTTTTTCACATACCTCATAATTTTTTTTATTGGATGTTGGACATTGTGAATGAAAAATTATAGAGGCTCTGCATGATGTTATCATCCTCCAAAGAAAGTCTTTTTCTTCTAGCAGGAAGAATACTGACAGATCACCTTGATTCTATTAAGGCTTGTTTCGAGGCATTGTTAAATTTAAACTGTTTTGGCTTCATATTTATTCCCAGGCCATGGTCCTTACCCTCTAGGATGTGGCCCTTCTGCGTTGTTAATTGAAAGCCTGCGTTGTTACCCAAGGCACCTTTTGTGGGCTTGAACTCCAGCCTCTCTCCCCAGTACTATGTGTCTGATAAAATTTCAGCTCAGTTCTTGAATTTCCCAATTGCTGTTTTTACTGGCCTCTTGGAGTCTCATTCCATACATGCACAATTAGAAGATGGCCAGTGACTTTAAGGAGAATTTAATATGCAGATCTTAGGGGTTTCTCTTGGTCTGTAATTCCCTCATCTCTCAAGTCCCAGACATTTTGATAACCCTGAATTCTAACTTCTGTCTCTTCAGCTTAGTCAAATAGCCATTTTCTGATTGGGCTCAATTCCCCCATACTGTCTTTGGAAAATGGTCTTAGTAAAAGAGCCAAGGATCGTAACCCCTCATGTTCTGCTTATGTTAGTTATTTTCCAGTGCCCTCAAACAGTTGCTTTATAAACGTTGTGTAGCTTTTTTGTGTAGCTGTTTTCTGTGGGAAGATTAGTCTCATACAAGCTGCTGTATCATGGCAGGACCCAGAAGTCCTGCATCTAGGTTTTTGTTTTTATAAGCATTATGTGATAAACTTTAAATAATTGTTTTCCTTCTCTCTCTCTCTCTCTCTCTCTCTCTCTCTCTCTCTCTCTCTCTCTCTCTCTCTCTTTCTATGAGACAGTCTGGCTCTGTTGATGTAGCTAGAGTTCTATGGCGTCAGCCTAGCTCACAGCAACCTCAAACTCCTGGGCTTAAGCGATTCTCCTACCTCAGCCTCCCAGGTAGCTGGGACTACAGGCATGCGCTGCCACGCTTGGCTAATTTTTTCTATTTTTGTTGCCCATTAATTTCTTATCTATTTTTAGTAGAGACAGGGTCTCGCTCTTGTTCAGGTTGGTCTCAAATTCCTGACCTCAAGTGGTCCTCCCACCTCAGCCTCCCAGAATGCTAGGATTGTACAAGCACGAGCCACCACGCCTGGCCTCTCTCTTAATCTTTTTTTCCTTCAGATTTTTGTATCTCTTAAGAGTTGTGAACCCAGACTAAATATGCAAGACATTTTTCAGAACTGACTCATACAAGATATATCTAGCAAAGTAAAAAATCTTTTGGTCATATATTCTAGTATAATAAATATTATAAACTTGATACTTACATTTGAACCAAAAGCATGCATAATAAAATTAGAACTACTTCTTTTAGCTTATCTGGTAACAACATAACTAATGTTATGTAAAGTATGTAAGTTCCTGAAAGTGTTATTTCCTGATCTCTTGTTTTGTATGAAATATATGCTCTAACATTGTGGATATTTGCAGGTCTCGACACAGGCGATTTTCTTATAGCCAGTCTAAATCTCGTTCCAAATCACTACCAAGGCGGTCTACCTCAGCAAGGCAGTCAAGAACTCCAAGAAGGAATTCTGGTTCTAGAGGACGATCAAGGTCCAAGTCCTTACAAAAGAGGTCCAAGTCAATAGGAAAATCACAATCAAGTTCACCTCAAAAGCAGACTAGCTCAGGAACAAAATCAAGATCACATGGAAGACATTCTGACTCCATAGCAAGATCCCCATGTAAATCTCCCAAAGGGTATACCAATTCTGAAAGTAAAGCACAATCAGCAAAACAGTCTCATTTTCGGTCACATTCCAGATCTCGGAGTTACCGTCATAAAAACAGTTGGTGAACAGCAACAGAAGAGCCCTATGTAGTCTTTAATATAAGTTATTAACCCTCTCATTATGTTAAATAAAAATTTTTCAAGGTTTACAGAAAATGTGAATTGATATTAGTTACTTTGGGCATGTGGAAGAAATAAATGTCTCTAGCTTTGGATTAATCAAGATTTGGTCTCAACTTAAGGGCCCATACCACAAATTATGAAATGTCTAATGTCACCATTTTATGGACCATTTTTTGTTTACATTGTGGTAGAAGGGTGCTTTTTAAAAGAAATGGGTAAAATGGCACTAATTTTAAAAATTCTACTTGGATATTAAGTATTAGTAAAATTAATATTAACTTTTATGAAAATATTTTGACTTTAAAGCACTTTCATGTAAAAAGTAATTATGACTGTATAATTGCATAGTGCAGACTTAAACTGTTTGACACCTATGTCTCTTTTGTGTCTTGTGTTTAAACTTGAGCCAATCCCTGGTGGACATTAGTTCATATTACAAAATTCTGACATGCTGAAAAGTAGAATTTATATAGAGATCAAACATTCAAAAGATACATTCTTTACTGAGCTCAAAGTTTATATTTTATTGGGTAGAACAGTATAGGTAAGTTGACATAAAATTGCATCTTATACCATGTCCACTTTACAAAGTCAGAATATTTGAGAAATACTGGATTTTGAATGGTTTGAGACTACTTCTCTAAAAATTATGATGTGTAACACTCACAATCCAAAAATATTCATAATAAGCCTTACCATTTGAAAAGTGATACATTTTATATAAAGTCATATTTTATACCATTATTTCTACATACCTACTTTTCATCTGCTGTTTAATTTTTTATTTTTAGAGTTCTAGCTCACCTTTAAATTATATAGAATAATTCTTATTATTTTTTAAAGTGTTTAGTACCTTGTATTAAGATACTCAAGACTACATCTTCAAAAAGCAACTTTGCTATATTTAAATTTTACATTACACTGCCCTTCATTTTTTAAAGCCAAATAACTTTGTTGATATTTATTGCATTTGTAGTTGTTATTATAACTAACAATTTCTTTTAGAATGTGTTTGTAGTTTTGTTTTTCAAAGGGTTTTGGTAGTATTTGTGATAAAATGGTTTTGCATATGATTATTATAGGGGATATATTTATAGAGCTCTACTTGTATACTTTGTCAAATTATATTATTGAAACTTACAAGTTCTCAACTCATAAAGTTAATATTTATATGTAGAGTGCTTAAGAAAAAAATCTGTCTCATATTTTCAGTATGTAGAAGCTAATGTTGCTTCTATTTGTTTTGAATACAAATCCCATTTTTCTTTGCGTTTTAGATCCTGTATGTAAGAAACAACTTTACACAATAATTTGTATGCTGGTAATATTTGGACAAGTACCATACATTCATGTATATTGTACTTTCTGAATAGATTTTCTCTATTAATCATAGCAAAATTTATTTATTTCACAACTACAACTCTTTGAAGTATTCAGTTTTAATAAAATTTAGTTATAAAATTATGTGGCACTATTGAAAATTTAAAGGTTAGTCTGAACAAGTAAAACAAATACTAATAGTAATTTTTAATGTTTTCTAAATATTTGGGTTCACACACATAAATGCAGTCATTTTAAATAATAACTGGGAATTTATTAGTGTCTTTCTTCTGTATTCATAAATCATTCTCCCTTAGTAAAAAGTTAATAAGGCAATATTCCTGAACTATTTGATCCTTTGATTTACCTTTGACTTGGTTTTCCATTGTAATCCCTAGACTGATTAGGAGGATGCTATTTGGTTTGAGGGAAAAACTGGAATGATAATAGCTCAAACTCTTTTGAGCATTTACTATGTACTTGGCACTGCTCTATAAGCTTTAAGTTACTCACTTATCTATTTAATCATCACAACACCCTTAAAAGGTATATAGTGTTGCAGATGAAGAAACTGAGATGCGGAGAAGCTAAGTTACGGGGGTATGCAGCCATTAAACTTTGGAGCTCTAGGGAGTGGCTGGGCTTGAGTCCTCTCCCTGACTACCATGCCTGTGCTGTTTCCAAAGAGAAGTCTTTGACAGATAAATGCTTAACTAAGACGATGTTTAGAGAGAAATGAGAGAATAGAATTAAGAAAAGAAATGACTGTAGGCTTCAGTGAAAATGAGTTAATGACTCTGGGTGAAAATTGATTGGCTGGGTATCCTGGAAAATTGTTCTCTGGGAATATCTTTATTCTAGGGTTTACTTTTGTCATAATAGAATTGTTTCTTGGATCATTTAAGATAGCTTAGAGTACGATTGTTTGTTAATAAATAAAGCAGATGTTTTAATTTTAGACATCAGTGATCATTCCTTTAGAGAGAATATATTAGGTAGTTCCCAACTTTAGTGCAAGGTTACTACCTACCACCATTTTATTCAGGATCACAGAGGGTAAGTTGAGGTCAAAGAAAGTAAAGATGGGCACTACGACTGCTTGTTTTCTTTCTCCCTATGAATAATGCGCAAATAATTTCTGTATAGCAGCTGATATTTTTCAGGTGCTAACAGATAATGGGGGGATTTGCTGAAATTTTTATCTGGAGCCTAGGATTTAATTTTATGCCACTGGGCTAATTGTTTCTTTTTTTTTTAAATAAGAGACATGGTCTCACTGTTGCCCAGGCTGGAGTGACATGGCACAACCATAGTTCACAGTAGCCTCAAACTCCTGAAGCCACCGTGGCCAGCTCTGGGCTAATTTATTTTAAAATGTAGATTAACTAATTTCAGAACTTTATTTGTAATGTTTATTTGAGATCTAACTATTCTAAGACACACTGCTACATTACAAATAAATAAGAAATTGCTTCTTGGCCGGGTGCGGTGGCTCACGCCTGTAATCCTAGCACTCTGGGAGGCCGAGGTGGGCGGATCGTTCTGAGCTCAGGAGTTCGAGACCAGCCTGAGCAAGAGCGAGACCCCATCTCTACCAAAAATAGAAAGAAATTAA
>CAUYSK010074020.1:0-16445 GCA_963575035.1 Avahi laniger | reverse complement strand
CTGTGCAGAAGACTCAGGTCATGCAGCTCCCAACTGTCCAATCAAAGTGGTTCCATGGTGACATCTGAACCACGGGGAGGTCCCTAGCCGGACACTATAAAACAAGATGCAGACAATAACCAGTGCCTCTTTTGCACCCTTCCTTTGGCTCTTCCTTTGCTGTGACAATGGGTCCAGTCATCATCCATGGCATCTGTACCATGCTCTGTAAACCTATATCTCGCTCTTGCCTTATAATCCTATCTTTCTCTCCTCAATAAACCTCACTTTCATGCTTGCCTAACTTTGGTGCGCACCTGGTCATTCTTCAGCCATGAGCATACCTAAGAAGTGACATTTCAGATTAAAACCTGACATAACTACAACAGATTAAATGTAAATCCGCTGACTAAAAGCTTATTTACTGCTTATTTATCCTACACAACATGTGCTACTTTCAACAAAAAGATAAAAGAAGTACCAAAAGCAAGAAAAATACACAGTCTGAAGAGACAAAGAGAACATTAGTGAACTTGAAGATAGTTCAATAAATGAAATGTAAAGAAAAAGGAATTAAAACAATAAACAGAACATCCAAGAAATGTGGAGAAATATGAAAATGTGTAGCATTTTGGATCACCAGAGGGGGAAAAATGGAACACCAGAAGAAATTTTTAAAAAAGAAAGAGTAGGGCACCCAAAATATTTGAAGAAATAATGGTTGAGAACTTTCCAAAATTAACGAGAGACACCAAACCACAGATCTTGGATGCTCAGAGAACATCAAGAAAAATAGAACATAAACAAAACAAAATAAAACAAAGACAAAAAAAAAAATACTTAACCACATCATAGTCAAACTACTTAAAATCAAAGACAAAGAGAAAATCTAGAGGGAAACCAGAGGAAAGAGACACCTTACCTATAGGGGAATAAGGATAAGAATTCTTACTTTCATCAGAAAAATCTTGGAAGCAGGAAGCGTAAAGTGAATGGGATAAGGGAGTAGGCAAAACCAATAAAATGTGTCTTTATTTGATGAAAAAGTTACACATTTCATGTGTTCCTTTAACTTCTAAAATATTGATATAATACAGTAAGATTATATCCATATAAAATTAAACATTTAGTTATTTATCAATTAAAACGTGACAAGAAAATATTCATTTACTTTTCTGTGACATCAAATAAAATGTGTTTATTATATTTATAAAATATCTTTTTTATATTTTAATTTACTTTATTAATCTGGTGACCCTATTTTAGGAAACATAGGAATAATCACCTTTTATCCCTTTGTTTAATGCCATGCTACCAAAACCTGAATGTGAAGGTGTTATGACAAAAAATGACATAAAGGAATGAGCACATCTTCAAGGAATACCACACTGTTTATAAATTCCTCAAATATATCATGTCATTGACTCTTCACAACAACTCTGAGAAGCCATCACTATTCCTACTTTCTAAATTAAGAAAGAGACAATTTATGTAACTTACTCAAGATCACCATCATATTGGAACTGGAATTTAAATTCAGAATTTTCAGGCCCAAAGATTTGCTTAACAAAACTCAAATCTCTATAAAGAGGAATTATGTGAACTAAATAACAATTGCCACAATTTTATCAGGCTTTCCACATATACTAAGATAAAAACCATGCATATGAGAATCACAGTGTCAACAGCCAGGAGATTCTACAACTTGGGCATGTCTTGCTTAGTGTGTAAGTTTGTGTATATAACTGCCTATCTCTTTCTCATCTGCTCTCCATAGTCACTTTTCAGGAGGTGGAAATGAGACATCCTGAGAAATGCTACTTTGAAGTACATGAATTCAGTTTACTCTCAGGGTAGAACTTTTAAACAAGAATATAATAATGTTTAATCACCAATGAACTACAATTAGTTAAAAGGAAATTGGAAATTCGGGAGAAAAGAACCAGATAGAAATGTTTAGATTTGATAAATTTTCAAAGACATACATTTCCTTTTTAAATGAACAGTAAATATATTGAGAAGTAATAATAAAATCACCAACCAAAGAAAATTAAGGAAGATTTAAGTGTTTCTAAAAGTGTTTTGATGTATTATTCCTAGAGAACGTATTTTAAGGAAAGAGAACAGAAAGAATAGTAGAATAGACAAGTACTATGTGATGAAAACCACAGCCTAACTGGATAAAGAAATAACAAGCCACATAATTGCAATGGCATTCTGGAAGAAACAGTATATTCAAGTTAACACTTCTCTAAAAATGTGTAATGATATGCAAGGTATTCAGAGAAAATAATGCTTTGCAAATATCTAAGAATTACAATTCATTAAAGACAAAGAAAGAAAGTCACACCCAACCACTTATGGCCCTTCAAAGAACTGTAACACCAATGGCTTCTGATTGGTTCAGTCACAGAGAAATATGCTTATGAGGAGGGGATAGAACAGAAGTATTGGCAAAGGAACAGACATCTGTGAATGTCTAACAAGATTTTGTACGTAAAATTATTAATAGTATTTTCAACGTAGGCATTAGCTCACTCAAAAAAAATGGATTGGCTATATTTAAGTATCAACACTTTTCATATTCAAATGTTTTTCTTCAGACTATGAAAATCAATAGGTGGAAATATAAAAGACTGCTTCTACTTATAAATGAGAATGGTTTAATAAATTAGGAAAAAAAATCAGTGAAGTTAAAAGGTATAGTGTAGCTATAGTAATGCAGAGTTGAAATTATTAGCTAGATTTATGTAGTAGGGAAGTAAGTACTTTCAGAATATACTGTTCTTTAAGGTAACATAAACATGTAATTATAATAATATTGAAAAAAAGGTCAACCTAATTTATGAAAGAACAGGAATACACAAATTCATTATTTAATTTTAGCCTATATATTATTAAAGGGAAAATGAGAACATCTCAAAAGTCCACCATCAGAAAGAATATTTTTTTTGTAGTTGAAAAAGTTATTCTTGTGGTTTTTATGAACAAAAAATTAACATTTGCTTGGTGTTGATGAGTTCATAAAGTACTTTTCTATACTCTGTCTCACTTCATCCTCACAGTAATCCTGAGAGGCACATATGAAGGGCTTTCATGGATCTGCGGTATTAGGCAGCTTCCTAAAAGCAACTCAGCAGATAAAGAATGGATCAGAGATTTGAATTCAGGGTTTTTGTTTGATTCCAATTCTGCTTCTTTCACTCCGTTGGAGGCTCAGAAAACAATAACTTAAAATGAAGGCTTCAGAAGTAGCCCCAGAAGCAAAAGTTTTTCTCTGTCTCCTTCCTCATGTTTCTCAGTCCCATTCCCCGCAAGGTTAGCCATAGAAACTAGAATCCCTCTTCCCCAAGTGGGTCATAGAAACCCGAATCCCTTTCCCCCCAAACCAGGTATTAAACCTAAAAACAGTACTCTAAAGTTCCCTTCGCATTTCTGTGTAAAAACTGGCCATAAAGAAATCATCTATCTCCCTCATTTGACTGTAGGTCGTCAGACTCGCATTCCAGAAAGGGCCCTGCCCCATACTCAGAAAGAAGAAATGCATGCTCAGAGATGCCTAGAAGAATCTAGATAGATAGGCCTTGCTGAGGTTCCCCACTCAGTAAATTAGATCATACCCTTTTTCTTTGATCAGAGTTGTACAAGGCTGTCCATACTTTGTTGAACCTAAGCATAAAAATGACCAATTTCCCCTATATCTTTGGGCCTTCATTCTGAAAACTCCCATGTATACATATTACATAAATTTGTATGCCTTTCACAACTTCCAATATTCCTGATGCCCAATGGCTTTGCATTGTTTACAAATTATTTAAATTTAATCAGCCTGTGATACTAAGCCATCTTCAGACTTCTCCCATCTATTCTTCAATCTAATCTCCCATATTTTTTATGTACATACTCTGCACCAGCCACTTTGTTTTGCTTTTTACTATCTTATGATCACTTTCTGTTTCAATTTTTAAAATTAACACATAAATTAATTAATTGAAAATTTAAAGCAGCCATTAATATACTTTTAATTTAGCCAAGCTCAGTTTTTTCCAGACTTTTCTTCCTTATTACTTGAAGACAAAGAGCATATCTGTACTTTTCTATGCTCTTTGACATGTACATTTCTAGATACCCTGCACAATATGGTGGAATAGTCTAATTCTATTTAGGAAAAAAAAACAGTAAAATATGGAGTAGTCAAATTTTATTTAAAAAAACAGTAAATCATCTAGCATATGTCTGTATAAAAATCCTTTTCATAGTCTTAAGGTATAACTTTTAAAATTGTAAAATCACAACTTATTCAAATATGAAATTAACATATACTAAAGATTTCATTCAACCTATTAATTGATGGGAAAATCAGTAAGATGTTAAAACCAATTCAAATTAAAATTTTAATATTGATATATTTATATGCTCTACCATATTAAATTTATTTTCATTTCTAAGAGCAAGAATCATTTGCATTGCTGTGGACAAAATAATATTTTAGTCAATAGAAATTCAGTCAAAGGTGCACATTCTTTAAGAATCAGATAATATCCAGAAGGTTAACTAGAAAATGCCAAGCACTGTAATGAAAGGATACCCAGTACACTCTTCTGACAATTTCCAAATCTCATACAATAGCACAAAAACCGTCATGACTCAAGTTTTCATGTTCATATCAGTGCATGCAGAATTTCCCCAGGAACAATATAGAGGTATTTGATCTGTATTAGCATAGTCTGCAATAAAACATACTGTAGGTTATTTTTCTGGTACAAAAAGGAATCTTGCAAAAGTGATTTTCAGCACTGAGGTATCTCAGATATCAGTCACTATTCTAAATAATAATTTTTGGTCTTGTTTTGTTTTTACCAGTTTAAGGAATCCTAGTTATATTCTTAGTTGCAACTATGAATCCTGCATTGGTATACTGTACAAGAAACTGAGAGGATTTTCTTTCACTTTCTTTTTTTTAAAATTGGCAATAGACCATAGGTGATGTGTGCTGCCAATGGAGGTAGTGGATAAAACATTGATTTATGTCATGTCTTTGTAATCTAGCTCCATCATCCTTTGTATCTATTACCGAGAATTATTATAAACAGTGAAATAAAAATAACTGCATATATTAATACAGAATAAAATATATCTTCCCTCTGGTTATATAAAAATAAAAATGGAAAGCTAATTTTCATTAAATTAAAAACTAAATTGATTGGAGATTAATCTCTCTTTTTTGCCTCATAAAATTTTAGTTTTTGGCAAGCAACCTATATAAAGCCATCATTAGTAAATTTTTGTGATAGGTAATATATTTCTCTGGTATTCTTTCCACATTGTACAGGTACTTAATTTTGTTGTTTGTTTTTACATTTTTTATTTCAGCAGAATGTTATTAACCATAAGTCTATGATTTCTTTTATCATGAGTGCATGATTTATTTTTATTCTCTCTAAATACTAAATAATACAATCATTTGTAACTCTGCTCACACAACAGAATGTATTTATGACTGTTGCAGATAAAAATGCAATTTCAGAGTGTTTTTAAGCCATGCAACTATGCATAAGTCAGGGTCAAATTTTATAAATTTATATATATATGTGTGTGCATGAGTTTGTGTATGTGTATATATGTGTGCATGTGTGTATATACAGATATGTATATACACACATGCACACACGTATATATATATATATAAAATGAATCAAATCTGATTATTCATGGAAGTTTTATTCTATAAAATTGCTGTAAATACTAAATTAGCAAATACTAAACCATTACTCCTGGGGAAATGTGTGTGTGTGTGCATGTGTGTGTACACATGTCTCATAGATGATAATCTTTAATCTAAAAACCTGAAAACAACTCATCCTAGTAGATTTTATTTTCTTTATTTTACAAAAAGGAAAATGGGGTTCAGAAGAGTTCAGTGACTTACTTAAGGCCGCTCCACTATCAGGTGCCAGAGTTGGTATTCAAACCCTCCAACTGGCCCACAGAGCTGGGACTTCTTGCACCGCACTGACCCCTGCCGTCTCCCTTCTCTGGGCATCTTTGTATGACAGCTGAAACAAGGCAGAGGACGGCCTGGTTGGATCTCGGCTGGAAATACGTGCATCCGGCAACTCAAATTTCTCCAGCACTAAGCATAGTAGGGAATAACCCGGAAGTGCTGTGAATATTGATTTTGGGTTTACAAATGAAATTTAGTGAGTTGGCAAATTCATAAAAGCAGAATCCACGCATAAAGAGGACTGAGAGTATATTATGCAAATTCGATTTATTTAAGTTATCAGCACAACGGAATGAACATTTTCATGCAGACACAACCCTCAGTTGGTCCAATTCTATATGGCCTTTCTATAATGAATACTCACAATTGTTTTACGAAGCATAAAGAATCTAACTGCTTGCATAACTCCTGCTTCCATAGACATTTCCGCTCTTTTCTTAATTACACTTTTAAAAAAACATTCATTTGTTAAATCTAGCATCCAGAAAAATGTAAAATATAAAAGTGCATTTAGAGAATCAGAATTTTAGTTATTTCTTTGCCCTCTCATTAATTTGTAATATAGTATTTGAGAATTCTTATAAAGTTATCCCATTATTTATACAAATTACAAGGATAAAAATAATTGCAAAGCACTTAGAAACATATTAAGTTTAAGTACTTCCTATATATAATGATAATTTTATTTCATAGCATAAAATATAGATCTGTTGGAGAGGTTATTAAAACCAGAAAAAGGATGTTTTAAGGTTTGCTTTGGATTTCCTACACATAGTTTTACGCAGGAATTTCAAAATAAGTAGGTGGAGTCTCATGTTTCTCTTAAAAAATGTACAGAAATATAAAAAGAGTACATACATGAACACTATTTTATATATCTAATAATCCACTATCATTTCTAAATAAGATTTTAAAATGTAAAATTTGTTGTGGCTTTGCCTTATTTCATATAGAAATAAAAACAAAGGATGTAATATGTTTAGCAGCACATTTTAACCATGTCTACAAAAATTAATTTGAAATATTTCATTTTCCGTAAGCTGATGGATTGTTTTGTTGGATTGCTGAGCTCTGAAATGAGAATAAAGTAATATGTTTTAAGTGTTCTCCTTCTCTTTGTCATATACTCATTATTTTTTCCCAGAACTTTTCATTCAGCTTTCAAGATTGTCAGTGCTGCAGGCCAAAGGGCTAAATTGAGAAGAAAATGAATTAAGCAGTACATAAAATGCTGGTTTGTCAACTATGTTAGATTATCGTGATAGCTTAAGTAATGTGTTTATATTTAGCATTATAGAACATTTTCGAAACCCTAGTTTCCATTGAAATAATGACTGACTCGTATTCCATTTTTAGCAGCATAACAGAGACGATTCCTTGACTGTCCCAATAAAATTGACTAAAATGATATGTAAAATATTAAATACATTTTTCAAATACATTTTCGAATTGACAGAAAAGTAAAGGCCACTTAGAAGCCAAATCTGAGTAATAAAGAAAACCTGTTCGTCACCCGTCATGTGGCTACATGTTGCGTTGAGGGAGAGGCAGAGGTGGTGAAGAGATGGTTGGTTTGGGCATGAATGGGCCACCTCATGGCATAGCCCATTTGTGTTCTCTGCTCGTCTTGATCCTCAGTGTATTTTCTCCTCCATTTGATAGTAGATTGTGGCCAAGCCTACCAAACTTTACAATTTGGTGGTAGATCTAACAGAACCCACTACATGGTGGACAGCTCTGAACAGTCAGTTGATAGTCCATGACGAGATATTTTATCTCTACCAGGGACCAGTAGCATGCAGGAGTTATTATTTGACAGGTGTTTATTTCTCCACTATGGAAAGCATGGTCTTGGTCCAGAAACCCAGAGTCTACATGGTGATTCTTTCATCAGGGCTTGTTATAAACTCAACAGGGTGTCGTTTGAAACTATGAATGTAAGGTAGATAGTTATGGACCTCTGGCTTTCTCAGGGACATGGGGCGGGCTGGGGGCAAGTGCCCCACTTCAGAAAACTATAGCAGGAGGGAGGAGGAGTGCGCTGCCAATCAGAACTGAGCACACTAACCGCAAAAGCAGCTGGGGATTCCCGGAAGAAGGAATTCCCAGAAAGCCAAGCAGCACAAGCCCAGTAGGGTCTGGAAGATGACGAAAAGTAACCTCATGGGAATTATCATGTCATTAGCATAAATCTGCATTGTGGCTTTGTCCTCCCAAGTGGGCTTTCGGAGAGGCTTACAGGAAATCAGCATGTGTAGTAAGACTCAGGTTATATAACTAACAGTTGTCCATCAAGGTGACACAGGGGCCACACCTGCTGGCGAGGGTCCAAACCAGACCATGTAAAATAAAACTTTAGTTAATAGTCAAGGATTCCTGCAGCAACAGAGGCCAGTTCACTGTCTGTGGCAAACCTCTCTTGCTATTGCTCCATAAACTTTGCCTCTTGCTTGCTTTTCTATCAGGGTGTCATGTTGTTCTTTGTCAAAAGCACTCCAAGAACTGAAAACAGATACCACTAATATCATAGGTCTTGTTGTGTCTCTTGGCCCAAATTGAAGAGTGTTTTTTACCATAACTTAGACCTGCTGGGAAGATTATTATAATGTGAAATTGCCATGGTGTTTTTAGATTCTTCCTTATGGACTCCTGGCCTCTTTTTTAATCAATGGGTTCTAGATCGAAGAACTGGATTGGGTATGAAAACTGGGCAAGATATCTTAACTTTTTATATTAGAGTGGTTGACTAAGAATATTAACCATTTATCCCCAATTCTTTTTTGTTTATTTGTTTTTAGTTTTATACATTGAACCATCGTTGGCCACTCATCTTTCTTGCCACTAGAAAACATGTCCTATTAACTATTGCCATAGTTGTCTGTAGATCAGATCCCTCTACCTGCTGCCCTATTTTTAACAGTTATTAGAATAATTAAGCCTACTTTGCTTCTGATGGTTAAATGCACCATGTTGCCTTTTGTATTTAGGATTCTATTCTTACCCTTAGTATCTGGGAGCCTAGTTTTGTAATATTGTCTCCTACCATAGTCCTGGCCTATGGAGAGCAGCCATCACAAAAAGTCTTGGTGATGATCATTTCCCCTTCAACTAGTGAACTTATTGCTTTAGTAAATGAATGTCCTTTCATGGGACATGTTCATATTCAGCTTTATAATATGTCTTGATATTCAATAAAATTACTCCTACCGCAATTTTCTCTTTTCACAGGTTTCTATGCTTTTTGTCTATTAATTTCCATATTAAAATTTTAGAATATGTCTTTCAGTTTTTATTCAAAAACATTTGGGATTTCGATTGGGGTTGTATACTGTGATAGAAGTCTTTGCCCCTGATTCCACTTCTAATTACCCCAAGATTGTCATCTTTTAGTCTACATGCTTTGTACAGTTTGTTCCCCTGGAGTGTGGGCAGGACTTGTAAATTATACTACAGTTGCTCCCTTAATTTAAGTTATATTCTATAAATAATGTATTAAATAATAGGATAGTCACACCTGTGATTGCATTACATTAAATAAGACTTTACTGCAATAGAATAGAGTGAAAATCACACGCTGAATTTTAAGAAGCTGTCATGTTGTAAGAGGACACACTGTTAGAATCTAAGGATCAGCTACAGGAACTGAGAACAATTATGGCCAGTGGCCAGCAGGAAAATAGGGACCTTAGCCCTATAAACCCAAGGAACTGAAATATATCAACAACCATGTGAGCTACAGTTGAGACTTCAGCCCTGGCTGATAATTTAATTTTAGCCTTAAAAGATCATGAACAGAGTGCATAATTGTGCCCTGCCAAACTTCTAGCCTGTAGAACTGTGAAATAAGTTGTTGGGTGTTGTTTTAATCTGATAAATTTGTCATAATGTGTTACTCAGCAATAAAAAATTATTAAACATACTATAGAGAATTAATGTCAGAATAATATAGAGCCTGGTGATCCTTGAACTTAGTATATTACTCTATATATTAAAGTCTTCTCTTATTTATCTCAAAATGTCTTTGAGTAGTCTGAGAGAATATATTAAAAATATTTTCTTAGATGTAGCTTTTTTTAATGAATAAATCATAGTTATATTTTATTTAAAATTTTTTCTTTATTTTTAAATTTATTATTAATATTATTTTAATTGAAATCATAACCATATATATTTGTGGGGTACAATTTGATGTTTTGATATGTTTACAATGTGGAATGGTAAAGTTAAGCTCATTAATGTATCCATCGCCTTGATTATCCAGCATTTTTTATGATGAGACATTTGAAATTTATCCTCTTAGTTATTTTGAAATATACAGCACATTATTATTAACTTTAGTAACCCTGCTGTGCCACAGATCTCACACAACCTACTCTTCCTATCTAAAATGTAGTACTCTTTGATCAACAATTCCCAATTCCCTCTCTCCCCACCACCCCAGCCTCTGGTAACTATCATTCTACTCTCTACTTCTATGAATTCTACTTTATTAGATTCCATATATAAGTGAGATCATGTGGTATTTATCTTTCTGTGTCTGGATTATTTCACTTAGCATAATGTCCTCCAGATTTATTCACATTGTTGCAAATGACAGAATTTCCCCACCCCTTTTAAGACTGAGCAGTGTTCCACTGTATTTTAATATATTTACCACATTTTCTTTATCCATTTATTTGTTTATAGACATTTAGATTCCATATCTTGGGTATCATAAATGATGCTGTAATGAACATGGGGGTACAGATATCCCTTTGACATATTGATTTTAGTTCTGTTGGATATACACCTATATACCCCACAGTAGAATTACTGGATCATATGGTAGTTCCATTTTTAGCTTTTAGAGGAACTTTCATACTGTTTCCATACTGGCTGTACCAAATTACATTCCCAGTAATAATACATGTGTTCTCTTTTCTATGCATCTTCTCTAACACTTGTTGTCTTTCACCTTATTGATAAAAGTCTTTCTAACAGGTGTGAGGTTATATTTTAGTGTGGCCTTCATTTGCATTTTCCCAATAATGAGTGATGCTGATCTTATGTTTTTATATACCTATTAGCCATTTGTATTTATTCTTTTAAGAAATGTCCCTTTAGGTACTTTGCCCGTTTTTAAATCAAGTTTTTGGGTTTCTTGCTATTGAGTTCTTTGAATTCCTTATATATTTTTTATATTAACCCCTTGTCAGAAAAACAGTTTACACATATTTTCTCCCATTCTGTGGGCTTCCTCTTTTCTGTTAATTGTTTCCTTTGCTGTGTAGAAGCTTTTTAGTTTGATGCCATCCCATTTATCTATTTTTACTTTTGTTACCTGTGCTTTTGGGTTTATATCCAATAAATCTTTGCCCAAACTAATGCCATGGAGTTTTGTTCTAACTTTTCTTCCAATAGTTGTACAGTTTCAGGACTTAAATTTAAGTTTTTAGTTCATTTTGAGTTGATTTTTGTATATGGTATAAAACAAAGGTCTAATTTCATTCTTCTGCTTTTTGATACACAGTTTTTAAGGTACCATTTATTAAAGAAACTGTCCTTTCTCCGTTGTGTGTCATTGGCACTTTTTTCAAAAATCAATTGACTGTTAGTGTGGGGTTTATTTCTGAGTTTTCTATCTTGTTTCATTTTTCAATGTGTCTGTTTTCATCTGAGCGCTATGCTATTTTGATTATAATCACTTTATAATATGGTTTGAAATCAGGGAGTCTGATGCCTCCAGTTTTTTTCTTTTTGCTCAATATTGTTTTGGCTATTTGGAGTCTTTGGTGTTTCCATGGAAATTCAAGTATTGTTTTTTCCATTTCTGTGAAAAATGACATGAGAATTTTGATATGGAGTTTATTGAATATGTAGATTGCTTTCAGTAAGTAGTATGGAGATTTTCACAATATTAATTCTTCTATTTATGAGCAAGAGATATTTTTTCTGTTTATTTGTGTTTCTTCACTGTATTTTATCATTGTTTTACAGTTTTAAATATATAGGTCTTTGATCTCCTTGGGTAAATTTACATCTGTTTATTTATTTACTTATTTGTTTATTTTTGCTAATGTAAATAAGATTGTTTTTAAAATTCCTTTCTTCAATAATCTGTTACTAGTATATAAAATGCTACTAATTTTCGAATGTTGATTTTGTATCCTACAACGATACTGAATTATTTTTATCAGTTCTAACATTTTTTGTGTGTGGCGTCTTTAGGGTTTTCTGTATGTAAAATTGGGTCATCGGGAAACAGAGACAATTTTACTCCTTCCTTTCCTATTAGAATGCCTTTTATTTCTTTCTCTTGTCTAAATGTTTTTGTAGAACTTCCAAATACCATGTTCAAAAGAAGTGGTTAGAATGGGCATTTCAGAGAAAAACTTTTCAACTTTTCAGCATTGGAAATGATATTAGCTGTGGGTTAGTCATATATGGCCTTTATTGTGTTGTAGTGCATTCCCTCTGTGACTACTTTGTTAAGAGTTGTTTTTAAATCATGAAATGGTGTTGAATTTTGTCAAATACTTATTCTGAATCTATTGAGCTAAATGTATGATTTTTAACCTTCATTTTCTTAATGCGTTATATCACGTTTATTTATTTGCATATTTTGAACCATCTTTGTATCCCAAGGATAAATCTTAGTTGATTATGGTGAATGATTCTTTTAATATGTTCTTGAATTTATTTAGCTGATATTTTGTTGAGAATTTTTGTATCTGTGTATATTAGAGATATTGGCCTATAGTTTACTTCTCGTTCATGTTGTTGAATAAAATCTTTGTCTGATCTTGGTAGGGTCCTTGACTGGCTTTGGTATCAGGTCAATGCTAGTCCCATAAAATGACTTTGGAAATATTCCTTCCTCTTTGATCGTTTGGAAGAGCTTGAGAAGAATTGGTATTAGTTCCTTAAGTGTTTGGTAGACTTCAGCAATAAAGCTCTTCGATCATGGATTTTCTTTAATGAAAAAAATTTTATTATTGAATCAATCTCCTTACGTATTATTGGTCTGTTAAGATTTTCTGTTTCTTCATGATTCAGTCTTGGTAGGCTTATGTGTATAAGAATTTATCTATTTTTTCTAGATTATCCAATTTTTGGCATATAATTATTCATAGTAGTTTCTTATGATCCTTTATATTTTGGTAGTATCAGTTGTGATGTTTTCTCTTTCATTTCTGATCTTATTTATTTGAGTAGTCTCTTTTTCCTAGTTATCGTAGCTAAGTATTTATCAATTATTAATAAAAATATTTTAACTGGAGAAAAAAAAGAGACTATAGGTTTTCCGCTGATAAAGGTACTAAAAGCTGTATTGGCACTTCCTTGAATGAGATGCTTCTTATCTCTAGCTGCTTTCAGTATTCTTTCTTTATCTTCGATATTTGATAATTTGATTAGGATATATCTTATTGAACTTCTCTTTGGGTTGAATGTAATTTGCAACCTCTGAGCTTCCTTTTCCTGGATGTTATTGTCTTTTCCCAGATTTAGAAAATTTTCAGCAATTATTTCCGTAAAAATGCCCTCTAGGCCATTTCTCTTTCTTTTCCTTCATTAATTTCTATTATGTGAGGATTAGTTCATTTGATGGCGTTCCATATGGGCCTTCTTCATGCTCGTTCTTCCTTTCTTCCTTCCTTTCTTTCTTTTCTGTCTTTCTTTCTTTCTTTCTTTCTTTCTTTCCTTTTTATTCTCTTCTGTCTCTCATTTTATTCTTCTCTGATTAAATAATTTCAAAAGTCCTGTCTTCAAGTTCACAGATTCTTTCTTCTGCTGGACTAAGTCTGATGTTAAAGCTTTTAATTGAATTTTTTAGTTTAGTTATTGCATTCTTTATCTTCAGGATTTATGTTTTTTATATTGCTTCTCTTTCTTTGTCAAACTTTCATTTTGTTCATTAATTATATTTCAAATTTCATTTACTTTTCTATCTGTATTTTCTTGGAAGTCCATGAACTCCTTTGCAAGCTTATTTTAAATTGTAAGTCATTTCATGGATCTCCATTTCTCCTGGGTTCATCACTGGAGCTTTATTAGTTTCTTTTGGTGGTGTCATAGTTCCCTGATTTTTCATAATCCTTGTGGTCTTATGTAGATGATTGTGCATTTGAGGAGACAGCCACCTCTTCTGGACTTTGCAGGTGTTCTCTTGTGGTGATAGATCTTTACTATTTAGTCTAGCCTGAGATTCTGGTTGGGATGGCCTGGTAGTAGCTTCAGACAGGCAGACTTTGGGGTTGGGTTCCTTAGTTGGGCTGAGTTTCTTCCTATGGCCTTAAGTTGAATGATATTGCTGCCTGTGATCTATGATCTGGTAAGACCACTGGTTGTACTCTGTTGTTAGGTGGCTACGTTCTGTGATTTTCTCTGATCAAGTAGGTTTGCAAGTTGTTTTCCTTGGCTTGGTAGGTAGTGTAATTTGAAATCTTTAGTTGGGTAGAGCCATGGGCTGGTTTCCGAGGCTGGGTAAAGTCTCTGGGGCTGCCGTTCAGCCATAAGGGATGGGCAGGGCCAGAGGCTATGCTCCACAGACACACATGAACTTGAGTTTTACTTCTAGCCTCAGTTAGGCTTAAGCAGAGCACTGATATTTGGTGAAGTCATAGCTCAGCAGCTGGTGTTGGGTGGCAGACGTTCCCTCCCTGAGTAATCACTGACTTGAAGTAGCCTCCTAAGTCTAAATCAAAAATTTAAAACACTGTCAGTAAATGAAAACTAGCAAAATATAAAATGAATCAAGTACTATTTAGGAAAAAATCCTCTAGAAAACATCCTTCAGAAATAATTTGGCAACATGTAGTAATTTTGAAGATCCAATTATCTTATGACTCGACAATTCCATTTCTGAATATACTAATACATGTTAAAAACTCTTGTCCCTAGATGCCATGAAATGTATAAAAAGTGTCACAGTAACATTGTTATAGCAAAAAAAGTGAATCACTCAAATCTACAATAAATAAGGAAATCCATTGTTAATAGGAAAGATGATAATAGAAAAAATATATTATATGTCCTATATCCTTAAATTGGAATAATATCTACTCTATATAAAGAACAGTTGCATTCATTTTATGAACACATAAAATCATCTCTCTGGGACATAAACTCTAGTCAAGAAGCATTTATGGAAGGATAAACATAGTATAATTTCATTATATAAGGTTCAATAATGTGCAGAACTAAATGGAATAATTTTAGAGATGTATACCTGCAGTAAACCAAGAAAGAAAAGTAAGGACATAATAAGAACAAGATTCAGGAGAGTAGTTACAGCTAAGTAGAGAAGATGAGAAGATTATACAGAGACTTCAACAGTCAGGATGGTTTTGTTTTTCAATCTAGGAGATAGGTTGGTTGATTTTCATGTATTACTTTTTATATCTTAAACACACTCTATAAATATTTGTATATCCTCAATATTTCATAAGAATAAAATAAAAAAGGATGCTAGAAGTCCCTAGGATAATTGTTCATGCTTTATTAACACAGTCATAATGATATGTTATTTATGCAAGACATAATCAAAGATTTATCTTCTTGGTAATGTGTTAAATTGGAACTGTGACATTAGCGACATAGACTAATGCATTGCCATTTCTCCTCTCATTCAGAATCAGGACTATACCAGAAGATAAATTAGTTCTATGATCTCTCTTTAGACTTGTGTTAGGTAAATGAGTTTCTTTTACCGACACATTGTCAGTCACTATACCGAGTTTAGATTCATGATTATACCATTTCCTCTTGCTGCTGCAATAATAGCAAGGAGGAAGACAACAGGAATGTTAATGCTTAGCCATATCTAATGGATGAAAATTTACTGCTGTAATTTCTTAGTAACTTGGATTGACTGACAATTAGCCACTTTTTTTATACCAATATAAATGCAGGGATGAAAGTGAAATTCAAAATTCTAGAGGTTCATTTTCTCACCTTTTTTTTTGCTTTACCTTTAAAAAAATTAAAATAAAACATGTTTACTTACAGAACATTAGAAAACACATACTATATAAGGAATCAGAAGGAACAGCCTGGAATACCAATAGAAACATGTTTGGTACACTTCCTTTAATTTTTTTCACATAAAAATATTGTCATATTGAAAATGCATATTCTATTCTGCTTTTTTTCTACTTAGACTTTCCTCATGTCATTACTCATTCTTCAAATACATGATTTTAATCACTGCATAATATTTTCTATGCGAATGATTTATAATTTACTTAATCTCTAACCCATTTAAGGACATAGAAATTGAATTCAGTGTTTTGTTATTATTTAAATCCTGTGTGTGTATCTTTTTTCTTTTGTATGATAGCGTTGGTAAATATACTATTTTCTTTGTGTGACAGAACAAAATATTAAGTTAGGAGTGTTTCTAAGTTTTTCATCTACCCTACTCGTGAAAGTAAATTCTGGCTCTATTCTTTCAATTTATCTACTTCTCTCCTCCCACTAATGT